>JANHFR010005158.1:48048-74869 GCA_032468015.1 Mimophis mahfalensis | reverse complement strand
GCTGAGCCTCTGCTCTGAGTTTCCACCAGAATATTTCTCCAGGGGGAGGGGGGAGCTCCAACTTCCAACAAAAGGAAGGTATTTGCAAGGTATAAAGGGCATTGTTATATTTTGGGGAAATAGGTCTGCATCTGCCCTCTGTAGCCTGGTGCCTTCCAGATATCCAGCTTTCAACACATCTGGAGGGCACAAGTTTAGAAAAAGCTGAGCCAGGGAAAAAAAATATTAGAGGGAGTTGGCTAGCTTTCCTCTATTCCACACAGGCTCTCTGGGCTAACTGGAGCATTTGGCTGCCCATATTAAATTCTGTACTAGGGTATTTACAGGAATGACTCAATTTCCTCCAGGAAGGAAATGCAGAATTCCTTGCAGCAAGAAAATTCTAAAATAGAAAGGGCTTCTGTGCCCCCCAGAGCAGAAGAATTGAGTCTCGTGGATTTTATTTTTAACTAAAGACATCCAAAATAACACGGATCCCACTTAAGCATTCTTTATCTTCAGTTTTATATGCCTGGCTACTTTTAGGGTCACATCGGGACTATTCTGTGATTCAAAAAGCAAGCGTGGGGAATCTCCTTAGGCTATGCAACGTTTTTTAGCGATTCCCAAAATAGGTTGGACCGCCCTGACAAAGCAAAGCCTCGCTTATTTAACGTCTTCTGCTGGCTTAATTGGAAGTCTTCTCTCTACCCTCCGCTGTTTGCTCAGCCGAGGGAAGCGTTTCTCCTCCGCCTTGCCTCGCGCACATCTGGGCGGCAGGCGCGCGGTTGGAAGAAGCGTCGGAGAACTCCGCAGCTCCGAGAGCGCGGGCAAAAAGGCCGCCACGCACATACGCACACACCCCATTTCCTCACGCAGGATTGGCCCGGGAGGAGCAGGGCAGAGGGACTCCAACGCCTTCCTCGCCTTGCCGCTGGAGAGGAGCGTCTTCCCTTCTCCTTTGCAGCCATCACGAGGGGAGGAGTTGAAACTTGATCTAAGTCCTGAGCCACTCCAAGGGATTGGATCTTCCCTCCTAAGAGCCGGGAGAAGTCCCCGGCCCAAAGAAGCTCGAGTTTGTCAAAAGAACATAAGCGAATTCCGGATTGGCTGAAACGGCGTCTCCGGACCCCTCCCCTCTTGCACCTGATGAGTGGGGTATTTACTGCACTTTTCAAGGACTTCTTTGCACTACATAATTTTGCTGCATGGGGCAAACAGAGGAGGAGATGTTCTAGAGGACCAATGTCCCTGCAGTGATTCTTCTCTGTTCTGCTGCTCAAAAACTGGGAACCGTTATTCCACAACGAGAGGACATCCGGGAAGTGGGAAGCAGCAGTCCTTGTGTTTCAAAATGCCACGGTCCTTCTTGGTGAAGAAACATTTCAACGCGTCCAAAAAGCCCAACTATAGTGAGCTGGATACACATACAGGTAATGCCAGGGGGAAATCTGCATGGAAGCTGGAAGTCGGGCTCCGTTTGGGGTAACGGTAGTTCTTGAGTTAAACCTCCCTGCCTGTTTGCACCAAACTGCCCGCGTGCACGTTAGCATACTTTTTCGTCCCCCCGGGCAGTGCTTTCTTTCCTATTTACAAACGTGTCAGCACCAACCTTTTGAAACGTCTACCTCTTTTGCTTAACTGCTCAAATTGCTTTTGATCTTTGCTGCCCAAAAGAAGTTTGGAATCCTAGAGGATAAGCCTGGATTTTACTGCTGGGTTTCTTGACCAAACTGGGAGAGAACTATGCCTTGGACCAAATCGGACCTCCCCCGGTTTATGGTGCACGGTGTAAACTTACATATATGAAGGACTGCATTCCTGAACTCTCTACATTTTAAAAATGTATGGTGTCAATGTCATGGCAATTTCATCACCTCCCATCTGGGTAAGTCTGGGTTAGTATAACTGTTATCTCCTTCGTTTTCTAATGGTTTTCCTCTCTTTGTCTTCTTTCCAGTGATAATTTCTCCATACCTTTATGAAAGCTACCCAATGCCGATAATTCCACAACCAGAAATCCTGAGTTCGGTGGCATACAATCCAATCACAGTCTGGACTACAACTGGACTGTTGCCTTCCCCCTTACCCAGTGATCTTTCTCCTCTTTCTGGATATCCTTCATCTTTGGGAAGAGTCAGCCCACCCCCACATTCTGACACTTCATCCAAGGATCACAGTGGCTCAGAAAGCCCCATTAGTGATGAAGAGGAGAGAATCCAGTCCAAGCTTTCCCACCCCCATGCAATTGAAGCTGAAAAATTTCAGTGTAGTTTATGCAACAAGACCTATTCAACTTTCTCGGGACTTGCCAAACATAAGCAGTTGCACTGTGATGCCCAGTCTAGGAAATCCTTCAGCTGTAAATACTGTGATAAGGAATACGTGAGCTTGGGGGCTCTAAAGATGCACATCAGGACCCACACACTACCTTGTGTCTGCAAGATTTGTGGCAAGGCTTTCTCACGACCCTGGCTACTACAAGGACATATCAGGACTCATACTGGTAAGAGGGAAATACGAGTTTACACATACATGGTATAGTGCTATCCAGAAGCTTTTTGTGTTGACCATACTGACACACTGACTGCTCTCTTCTTCAGTTATTGCAGTTACATAGACATTGATTCCATTTTGGTCTTTTAGATGTTCAGTTGGGCATTTTCTACTGCACCCCCTTTCCCCCCCCAAAAAAAAAAACAAAAAACCCCAAACTTTTATATGGTGGGCCAAATTTTGTCCTGCCATGACAACTTCTAGATTCTTTGAAATTTTCAGCAAGGTGTCAAAAGGCAGGGATCCAGCTGGGTATAAAAATGCCTTGGAACGTGATCCATGCAGGAATAAGAGAAAAGAAGCAGACACAGAGTGAATTGGAGGCAAACAGATCAAGTTTCCAAGAATCTGCACAGTCAAGAGTTGTGCCCAGGCAGTGCATATAGCAAAGCTCATTAGTCAGCATATGGACATAGACGGTAGTTTTTTTTCCCCCTTGAGCATTGTTTAGAAATGTGTTTTTGCTTGAAATCAAGTGTTTGGTCAGATAAATGAAGACTGCAGTTGTTTCTGATTTAGGGTTGCAGCCTAAAAGGGGATCTTAAGCGTAGTTAGCTGGGATTAAATTTCTGACCTTAAGTTTTATACAACTCTGAATATGTGAACACACAACTAATCCTAAGATAGAATACTCTCTGATCCTGGTTTATGTAGAAATAACTCTTGTTCATCTCAGATTGTCTTTAACAATTCTAACTAAACTCTCCAAGGTTATAATGCAATGCATGCTCAAACTCCACCGAGCACAGTCTTAAGGGAATTTCCCAAGGGGATTGGCTGTGTAGCTATCCAAGCCAACTGAATTCTGCATTAAATTACATGAATTCAAGACATGGGACAGAAGTGAGCTGTTCAATTAGGTGCAAACTTTTATTCACCGTGTTTTTTCATGAGACTGTGCAAGTAACATAGGTGAATCTATATGTTAGTTCCACAAAAGCAGGATACTAAAGCATTAAATCTGATGGGACCTCTGCCATCCACATCAACAGCAATCAAATCACAGCCTTGGGCAGCAAAAGGCGTTGCACAGGATACGCTAAATGAATGGAGGAAACATATGGAAATGTTGGGTGGAGCCCAACCTTCAGGGTGCTGGCTGCACCTGCTGAAGTAGAATAGGTTAGTGACTTGTCATTCAATGCATCATGATTTTCTGCAAGCTCTGAGTTGCCCACAATGTAAAGAAGAGAACCTCTGATGGCATTTAGAATCCACCCATCTCCTCCTGCTATGCCAATAGTGTGTCCACTTAATATACACATTTCATTATTACAGCATTTCAAGTGACTAAATTTCTTCTTCCCTTCTTTTCAGGAGAAAAGCCTTTTTCATGCCCTCATTGCAACAGAGCATTTGCAGACAGGTCAAATTTGAGGGCCCATCTGCAGACCCATTCGGATGTGAAGAAATACCAGTGCAAAAATTGTTCCAAAACTTTCTCTCGAATGTCTCTTCTGCACAAACACGAGGAATCTGGCTGCTGTGTAGCTCACTGAGTTTACCTGTTTTCATGCCTTTGCCACAAACTAAAGAGACATCCACTCCTTTTCATGTATTTGTTCATCTGTTTCTCAAGAGGTGCAAAAAAAAGAGAGTTTTATTTCACTTGTTTAAGCACAACTTTTGTGTAACAAAAGTATCCAGACATATAGAAGATGCAAATGCCAAATTGATTTTTTTATAAGAATATATCACAGTTAAAATGACCATTCCAGCCAAAGTGTCCAAAAGAACCAAAGTTTTGCTACTTACCAAGTATCACAAGTGCCTGTTGATGTTTTCTACATGAAGTCAGTAAATATCAAATACTTTTTAGCATAGCGTGCTTCTTGATGAGTGATCTGAAATGTCTGAAAATTGCATCATTTCAAAGGAATAGAAGAATGTATGTCCAGTTGTTTGCCATGTTTTAGCAGAATGTGCCTTTGTAAAACTGCCATGACAAACTTTTTTATGATGCTTCCTTTATTTGTAACAAAACATTGGGCTTGTGAACTTATTGTTAAAATGGGAATAAGTGCAAGAGTGAGGGATTTGGGGATAAGAATGGATATCTTTAAAGCTTTATTTTCCTAATTGCACAAAGGAAATGCAATACCATGAGCAACTATCCTCAAATGAGCAATACCATTCAAGTGCCTTTTTATAAAAAAAACAAATTGATAGCCTTGTTTAAGGATGTAGACTTAATGTAAATAATTATATTTTTGTATGACAGAATGTGTTCTGAAACGAAATGTTATCTATTGCAATGTCTACAGGAATCTTGAAAAAGTGAAGCTAATTGTCTTCTATTGTTTTCTAGAATTAATTTTTGTACAATAAACATTTTGGAGTAATATTTATGTAGTCTGTCACATTAGATCAAGCTAAGACTCTTGAACAAACTTTGTCCTACAGTCATAACTGCACATAACTGCAGCTCCTGTGTCTCCTGTGAATAAGAAATCCTAAATGGTTTATTGGAGGACTGCTGAGAATATAGATTTACTCTGTGTGGCCAAAAAATAATCAGTAAATGGCCGAAGTTAAAAGAAATCTGGCTAATTTACTCAATGCTTAAAAAACTTCTTTGAACAGTAAGCTGTGGTTTTTCTCTGTTCTTTGGAGGAAAGATGGTAGAATATAAGTAGAATGATCATCAAATTTTACATCTGTTCCTCAAAATGACTGAATTAATCAGAAATATAGTATAGAAAGCAATGTACATCTTTGGTCTTAAAGGAAAAATATAGGCCTAGCTCTACATTGGTCAATCAATGAAGAGAAAGCTTGGCTTCCTTCCAACCATGGAAAGTATTGGTATCTAAGTGGAATCTCCTTACCGCAGGGACGCAACGATCTTCAATTATTCCAGCAGCCGCCTCCCAAATTATACAGTTCAACAAAAGTCCCATTCCATCCAAACAGGTGTTCTTTGAAAAACAGGAGGTTGCAGAGGGAAAGGAGGAATTTTAAGCGTTGCTTGCATACAGGCAGGAGAACTGTGTTTTTCTGTGTGTATTAACTGAACCACACAGCAAGTGGTAAAAATGTTTACCAAACCATCTTCATGGAACCAATGGGAATTTCAGTGTTAATGTACATCCACGTTACATGACATGTAACTCTGTGCCTGCTTCTTTTCTGCATTTGGCTCTATCATTAGACTGAAGCATTGACTATTTGATATGGAAAAGACTAACCATTCAGTTCCCTATTTTAGAATTCTATAATCTTCTTTTAAAAAAAACATAGTTTTTACATACCTCGTTAAAATGTGTGTTTGTTTCTAGTTGAGAAAATTTATTTTTAGCAACTCTAGGTACTCCGATTAAAGGGCAATATTTGTGCAATCCAGGATACCTGAGAAATAGCAAATGTGATTTCAGTGTGTTTGCAGGAGATCAGGGGTGTCAAACTCATGTCGTCATGGCAGCGTCACATGACGTATCACGACTTTTTCCCCCCTCTGCTAAATCAGGCATGGGTATGGCCAGCTTGTGATGCATCTGACTCATGGGCCATGAGTTTGACAGCCCTGCAATAGATCAATGTTTTTTAACCTTGATCACTTTAAGATGGATGGACAACCATTTGCAGAAGAAATTGTGTCCATCTTTCTCCAACTAGGATGCAGCAGATTGTTAGAAAGATTTCCCGATCTTTCACAGTGAATGAAATGGTAACAGGAAATGAGACTGAATTGTCTCTTATCTATGGTATGCATATTTTTAGGACTCAGGATGCAGCATTACTGCACCGTAACATCAGCCTTTCCCAATTAGGTATCTTCCAGATGTGTTGAGTTTCAATGTCCCGCCATCTATTAAGTGGAATTATGGGAACCAGCATCCAATACCAGATTGGAAAAAGCTGATATGACTTGTACTTTTTGTGCCTGCTATGTGAAATCCCATGGACAAGCACTCTATGAATCACTATAGTAGCATTCCTGATTAAATCACTGGAATGATCTGTGCTTTATGATGTAACCAACACTAAGTTATCTTTAATTACCTGATTTCAGAGGAAGTGGTTTAAGTCTAACTTTCATCTTTAAAGCAGTGAGCATAAGCATGAGCAATCTTTTTTTAAAACTTTGTTTAGTTGTGTCTTTTGTGTGCATTTCTTTAGTACGTAAAGGGTTTATTTGTTTGTTTTTTGCAGAAATTGTTCAGGGTAGGTATGGACTATGTCCTAAAGCAACATGTCAGAAATTGCACTTGAAATTATTGGCAGGGCTAGAATAAAGCAATATGCCCAGGAGAAAAAACAAATTTGATGTAATTACATTAGATTAGGTTTATGAAATATTGATTATATAATTACTCCAGTATTTTAAGTATATTCTCTTCTTCTGACCCATTAAAACTTACAGTTTACTTATCATTTTGGACACATGAGGCACAGCACAAAACAAAAAAAGAGTAGACTCTGAAGGAGAACACAAATTGCTTTGTTCCAGACAGTTTAGATTTCAATCCCAAGCAGGCCCAACCAGCACTTTAGGTTACATGAATTGTAACCTAAATTTTTTGGAAGATACCACATTGTCTTCCTCTGGGCCATAGGCTGTACCTTTGATTTAAGTGATTTTTACAAAAACCTCACAATGTAAATCCCACTTATTATGTGGTTTAAGATGAAGTATAATAGTGTTGGAACTGAACATTGCTTGTAGTAATGGATCTGCTTAACTGATATGATGCACAACTGGGAAAATCAATGGAACTACCAATAATCTATTACTTCCAGGTGTATTTCCCAATAGAATGTATCCTGGATATGTTGCTGTCATTAGAGGGGGAGGGGGAGGGGAAGAGGGTGTGTTTTAACTGCTATTATAGTGAGCCTGACTCAAGGGCTAATCACAACAGACATTGACTGCCAGTGGAAGTAGTGGCTGCAAAACCTGAGAAGGGCCAAGGGGTTACCACCAGGCTCTGGAAACCCCAGAAAAACCTCAGTGAATTGGATACATCATAAGCAGTTACAAACAAATGAATTTCTCCCCAAATATACCAATTATATGACTGGGATTTCCAGGATCTGATGTTGTCATTGTGATAGAACAAATGCCATTAGCAAATTCTGTATCGGAAATGCAAAATAACTTTTTGACATACCCTCAATCAAATTACACAGCATGAATGAGTCAGGGCCGTGGCATCTGTTCTGCAGGGCTTAAAATGAGAGGAAGAAAGTAGGTCAGTAAGTAAAGTTGATGAGACTAAAAGCGAGCATCTGGTTTAATAGGATGGCATTTCATTACAATCACTTTTCTGATCTGGGGGTGGGGGGTGGTTTCTAAGTGGCTGAGCCCCAACAGATAATTATACCATCTCTATTTTTTAGAATATTGGACTGGCAGAGGGAAAAAAATATTACTTTTGTTCCCCAACAAAAATATCAGTATATTTTAACTGCTTACTTATAATTCCAAACTGTGTATTTGTCAAAGCAGGAAGGATTCTGGTATCCACCAGTCATTTTCATTTCTTTAGTGTCAGAAAGCATTATTACATTTCAACTTTTTTTTTTTAAAAAAAAGGGGATGTTATGGCAAGGTCACTGTTTATGTGACATACATAGCACAGTGTGCAAAATTTATTTTTGTTTCTCTACCACAATCAGTCCGCACTCAACTCATTAAACCAGTCATTAAACCAGTCGTGGTTCTTCTGGTCTCTCCCACCAAAGCTAAATGAGCCTGAAACAGTACTTCAAAATGAAAAGAATAACCTGATGTTTCCTATGATATCAAAATCTTGTCCCTTTTAAATGGTTTTTAGTTGAATAAAAATGCAACTTTTAGTGAGTTAAACCACTGCTTGAGTATAAAATGATGAATGCCTGCAAACGAAGCCTCTATTTGTTCTACCAAACACCAGGTCTCTGTAAGCTGAACCAGTCTTTGCAATATCAAGTCACAAGTCTCTGGCATTAAATCAGTGTTTGCTCTATGAAATCATAACTTTGCCACTAAATATCCTGCTTTTTTCTGAGAGCTCAAGGTAGCTTCTATGGGACTCCTAACCTCTAAGTAACAACCTCATGAAGTGAGTGGCTCAGAATTTCTCCAGTGCCCTCCATCTCCAAGTGTGAACTTGAATCTGGTCTCACTGGTACATGGGTTATACCCTACTTACTCTAGGTACTGAGATGATATCAATTAAAACATACCATAAAATAAAGAAATGACAATATAATAACATTTAATACCAGCATTGAAGGGTTTGTTTTGCTTTACTTTCTAATGTTTTATGGTTCTGATCTGTGTTTCCTGAAGTGCAAGGAAAGAAACAAACTTGCCTCTTGGAAACAAAATCCACAATTGGATGTTTTTATTGAAAAAGCTCAGTTTTCAAATACCTGCCAATTTAGTTGTCAGGCAACTAAAGTTATCTAAATCAGTGATTCCCAACCTCAGCAACTTTAAAATGTGTGTATTTTGACTCCCAGAATTCCCCAGCCTGACTGAGAAATTATGGGAGTCAAAGTCCAAACATCTTTTAATCTGTTGAGGCTGAGAAACACTAGTCTAAAATATAGGAGGCTCCCTTTCCTCCCCCAAAAAGCTCTTGAAAATAAATTGATAGTCAGTGAAATTGTTTTAAAATCATGGGAAAGTTGTCTACAAAGTTCATTTTGCACAAAAGTCTATACTTTTCATCAGTTGTGCTTTCTGATTTGTTTATTATTAAGATCTTGCCTTTATTTTTTTACAAATGTCTCAAATCAGCAAATATATCCAATGCACCTTCCTTCTCCTATTTTCTCCACAACAACAAATCTGTGATGTGGGCTGAGAGACAGTGACTGGCCCAAGGTCACCCAGCTGGATTTCTAACACAGCCCCACTCAGAGTATTCTAAGTAAGTGGTGATTAAGGGATGAATCCTATTTGTTAGATCTTCCTTCTCCAAGAAAAGATACAACTGGCACACTAGGTGAAGCTAGGGCAAAGCGGTCTTGCCTACCATCACAACATGACTTCTCCTGGATCTAAGATGACCTACAGTGTAGGTAACTGATATTTCAGAACTTAGTAATCCTATTGCAAAGAGGTTCTATCTCAAGGGCCATGTCACATTATCTATTCAGCAACAAGACTCATGGCTTTTACATGCACCTGTATCTTGCTCAGGGTTTAGGCAAAATTGAAGGACCACTTTAGCTAAACATTTAACATGAAGATGCTGAACGTGTGTATGTATTTCAGTAAAGTTGCCTTCAGAATTCTATTTCACTTCCTCTTTTAGAGTTTGTAGTTAAGGTGCATTTTTTTCCCTAAGAGACCAAAGAGTTTGATTCCATGCTATTCTGTGCCTCAACTGCCATATGAATATCCCATAGTGACTCAGAGCACAATGAGTCTTAAGCACAATATAGGAAATAAAAAAATAACTCCTGCTGGGAGTTCTACAGGATTTAAAGGATACAAGTAGAGGGCATCTTATGGAACAGCCTTTCAAATATGTTCATTTAAAAATGTGGAGTATGAGAAGAGTGTGACCACAACAAGCAATGCACCTTTTTCTGATCCTAAGAAGGGTCAAATAACATTGTGAATAACTGTCATTAAATACACCATATACAGAAAACAGTATAAACTCAGAAGTGAAGTACGGAAGCAAGACTTTCCTTAGTCCATAAATAACTATTTTCCCTTAATGTAAATAAGTGGTCTTGCAGGACCCAATCTCAGTTGGCCACTAGGACTAGAGGTTTATTTTTCCAAGCTTTCAGATTAGTGGAACATCTGGTGCCATTGACTGACTCAGATTGGATCCCTCAAGCTTATCCTGGGACACATATTTGCCTTCATTTGTCATGAGTAGCCTTGTCTGTGACCCAGATGTTCTCCAGTTCACACAATCATTTTGTAGTGTTTTACTAACTGGGCAAAATGTTTGCTTCCTGAAGCATGAACCTGCCTTAAGTCTTAGAAGCTTCATCATGGAGAAAACCTGATACAGCTAAACAACCAGTACCTGTTAAGTAGACTGAGGCAATTCCCCAAGGATACAAATTTAGAAAAACATAAAAGAATACCAATTGTTAATGAGTATTCTTCTTACTCCATTACTATTGCTATGGGTGGAAAATGATGTTTGGAAGAGCTGACTCATATGAGGGGGAAAAAAGGTCCTTTGATTTTTTGTGTGATGTTATTCACTGATCCATTTCATACAGGAAAAAAAAATCTTGGGCCAGCCCTGCCAACAATTAGGATGCTTCCCCAAAGATAGAGAAGAACAAAGCACAGCAAGATAGATCCTGCAGGAGGGAAATGCTTCCAGGTTACTAGCTTCTCCACAATCTTTAAAGCTCAACATTTTCTATCTGTAGGCTAGCTGGGACAGCTTTAGTAAATTCCTATCAGATTATGCTGGAGACATCAACATCCAAGGCAAGGTCACAGCTCAGAATGGAGATCTTGTTTGGACATGTTGAAAGTAAGATTTGGGTGAGTCATACAGGCAAACATATCACAGAAGCAACTGGAAGTCTGGATAATAGGTAAAAGAGAAAGGTTTTGAGCAGAAGAGACAGCAGAAGATTATGAAGTTTCCCAACAGAAAGTGTATAATATTGAGATTTTATCAATCATTTTATGAGCCCATGTACTTTATCGTAGACAACATAAGGCAATGTTGGCAACCTGAACATATACGTACTTCAGTTCCTAGAAGCATGCTGGGGAATGCTGGGAGTTGAAGTCCACACATTGTTGCCAAGATTGAAATACACTGGGACCAATGGGAATTAGAATTATGAGGGCAGGAAATGAGTGCATCCATGAAATGGTTATCACAAGAATGATAAATCAAAAGCATCCATTTATTAGAAGGAGAACTAGAGTCTTTATCTCCCTGTTAGCTCACTGAAGCAGCACAAAGACAACCCTGTAAACTATCATTAGGACAACTTTGGACTGCTTTTCAAAACAAAAGAAGCAACAGAGGAATTTGGGGCATATTGATGGCTGATAGATAGATAGTTATCAATAACAGGACAGGTTGAATCAATAAGAACCAATGACTTAAGTAAATTATTTGTGTTGCAACCCAGAAGAAAGTGTCAAAGGACTCCAAAGATTCAAACATTAGGGCTACCACTAGTCAAAACCAATGTACACATCTATCCAAAACTATTTTGGTCAAATACACTCCATCCAGTGAATTATTTCTTTCTCAGCACATACATGGCAGTAAACAAGCATCAGAGTAATTTCCAGTATATCTTTTTCCCCAGCCATATAAGAGAAACTGATTGGGAAAAAATTAATTTCTTTTTCATGCAAAATCTGGGAAATATTCAAAATGATGCACTCATCTTACACCAGCAACCGAGTGAAGCACTTACTATTGGCAAAGCCACATTTTAAAGTACAAATCAGATCCTTATTTATTTTCATGTTTAACACTGTACCAAGAATTAATAAATAGGAATTTGAAATGACGTAGGAGAGCACAGAAATAAGTGTTTGTGGTTGAAGACTAATTCATGAGATGACGAAAGCAGAAAAAGATGAATTTTATCTGTCTGCCACTTTATTTTCCTCATGACTGAGGAGATCAAGCCATATGTTGTAACACCTTTGCAATAACTCTTACTGACTGCTATGACCTTTGCTGCTTTGTTGGGCTGATTAACTGCAGATTTCTTAGACCTAATCTCAGCTGACAGGCCAGCTCAAATGATTCTGCTTGTTATTTTTTTCCAACCAAAAATTGCACAAGGACTGTTTATATTTCCTTTTTCAGGGGACGAAAAAAGAAAAAAAATGGTAAAGAATATTTTAAAACCAACTTTTTCTTTTTTTAAATATATATATATATAAGTCAGTAACAGAAGCCATTACTATGTTTTGAATTTTCAATACATTTACAATTCTAAAATCTTTTAAATATTGTACCTATTTTGTACGTTCATAACACTCAGCCCTGTGATCATCTACTTTATATAGATTTATTCCAGTGACGTTTCACACAATTTGATGCAAATTAACTCTTTTGTGAATGGAACAAATATTTTCATTCATAAAGGTCCATTAAAGGATATTTCCTGGGATAGGGAAACTAGGCAATAAATGATCTTCTTCAATTAATTATAACTGTCCCTTCTCATGTTATGCTAGTTCTTCATACTGTCCTCCAAATTAGTTTTTGAAAGAATAGAAGTTATAGGAGGAAGGAGTAATTGAAAATACAGTACTCTCTGTGTGATTCCTTTTTCCTGCTGTTAGCAGCAGAAACATTACTTGTTTCTCAGGATCTAACTCACTGAACTGTACATAGTCCTAAGGAAGTTTTTGTTTGTTCATTTTGTGCTTTTGAGTCACTTTTGGCTTCTGGCAATAGTCAAGTCCATGCAGTATTCTCAGCAACGTTTTTTGAAGTACTTTGCCATTGCCTTCTTCCTGGTGCAGAAGCTGACTGGCCCAAAATCACCCAGCTGATTTCATGTCCAAGGTGCAATTAGAATTTCTGGTATCCTGGTATCTATCTATGGTGCCTTTAACCACTACCATCAAATTGGCTCTGTAGTATAACATAATGGTCTTAATATAAAGTGCTAACTGAATAATACAAAGAGCCACTAATTCAGTTCTACAAAGGAACTATTGAGTCTGTCATCTGCACCTCCATAACTGTCTGGTTTGGCTCTACAACCACGTAAGACAGGCCCAGACTTCAACAGATAATTAGAAATGTAGAAAAACCAATTGCTACCAACCTGCCCTCCATTGAGGACCTGTATACTGCACGAGTCAAAAAGAGGGCTGTGAAAATATCTACAGACCCCTCACATGCTGAACATAAATTGTTTCTACCCTCAAAACTATGCTATAGGGCTGTGATGGCGAACCTATGGCACACATGCCCAAAATGACACATGCCCCAAATGCCCCAAATGACACATGCCCAAAATGACACATGGAGCCCTGTCAACTGACATGCGAGCTGTTGCCCAGCTCAGCTCCACTGTGAATGTGCACACAACCCCCATGAATGCATGCATGATTCCCCATGCTGTCCCCACACATGCCCGCACAATCCCCAGAGCCAAAAAACAGCTGATCAGAGTGTGGGGGGTTGCATGTGCATGCACAGGGAGCGAGGGATTGCAGGGGGTTGTGCGTGGGGGCAGGGCGCACATTGCATTATGGGTGCGGGCATATGAGGCACTTTTGGTACACAATCAGAAAAAGGTTCACCATGACTGTTACAGGGCACTGCACACCAGAACAACTAGACACAAGGACAGTTTTCTCTTGAATGCTATCACTCTGCTAAAAAATTAATTCCAGCAACACTGTCAAATTATTTACTAAGAGTGTATTACTATTATTCTTCTCATCCTTCCTAGTAACTATCTATTCCCACATATGACTATAACCAAGTTGCTTGTACCTTTACAATTTATATTGTATTATTTGTTTCTTAGTATGATTTGATTGCTTATTAGTAACCTATGACTATCACTGTTGTATCCTATGATTCTTTATGGATGTATTTTATTTTTTCTTTATGTACACTGAGAGCATATGCGCCAGAGACAAATTCCTTGTGTGTCTAATCACACTTGGCCAATAAAGAATTCTGTTCTGTTCTATTCTATTCTATTCTATTCTATTCTATTCTATTCTATTCTATTCGCATCAAAGCAGAGAATGAGAAACATGCATAGTGCCGAAAACAACCAAAAATATCTTTTTTCCTCCTCTCAAATATTACCAAAGTTGTCATCTGAAATTAAATTTAATGAGATTTAGGACTGTTGAAAGGAAATAGTTTTCAATGCATTGAATTAAACTATTAACTCCAAGATTTAATCAAGATCCTTGATGATGCTAACCAAATGTAGTCTGTAATCATTAGACTACAGAAAAAAATTACAAGTCAGATTTGGATATTATCAGATGAATATTACCCTACTTAGTTATTAAAAGGTCGTATTTTAGAATTTTTCTTTTCAATCTGATTCTGGTCCTCTGTAAAATTGCCTGTTAATTCTTGATGGCTTCAAAAGCTCTGTAAATATTATCAGTCTGCAGGAATAAATTTACTGGAGGAATATAGTGGAAGAATTATTTTCATGAAGTTATTTTAACTATTTCTTTAGAGATACTATTAAGCTGAAATTTTTAGCACCCTGTACTTTCAAACAAGCCTCAGGCTAGAACTCATGATTTCTTTTCAGTACAAAAACACTTTAAGGAGAGAGCTGAGTTTTCAGAGGAAAGAAGACAAAGGTTACTGCTGTGATGCTGGCCAATTCCCTTCTACAGTCAAAGCTACTTGCATGTTTTAAAAGATTAATACAAGGCTGACAGGTAGAGCCATGGTGGTGCAGCAAGTAGAGTGCTGTATGTAGTACTTAGCTGCCAACTGCCTGCAATTAGTGTGAGTTCTAATCTCACCAGGCTCAAGGTTGACTCAGCCTTCCATCCTTCCGAGTGGGTAAAATGAGGAGCCAGATTGTTGGGGGCAATAGGCTGACTCTGTAAACCACTTAGGGATGGTTAAAAGCCTGATAAGCAATATAAAAATCTAATTGCTATTGCTATTGCTAATTTTGACATCTGTGTTCAAAGGACCATCAAATTCTCCCTTTGCACATGGTACACCAAGATCTCCTCTCTAAAATCTGTTGAATGGAATTCAAGACAGGCCAGAAAAATTATCTGGCTATTTTTGTAAATCCCATTGGATTTATCAGTGGGATTTTCCCCACACATAAAACACACACACACACATCCATTCTCTTTGCAACATGCTCATAGTCTTTATCTCAGACGATCTTGCAACAGACTGATACAACTGCTACTCTAAAATTAATCCTGATGTAAGCATCTCCACTAGAGTCAAAGTTGACCTGCATTTGAAAAAGTTCCACGTTTTAAGATCACAGAATGAAACTTATCAGTTGTTGTTCCCAATATTTGGTCTGATTTTAAAGGAAGAGCTATTCATCTCTGTAATCTATGTGTATCCTTTGCTTAAAACTCTGTGAACCTTATCCAGGAACCACAAAGAGGCATAACATTAGTTAGAAATGTTATAAACCAGACCTTCCCTCTCCTTTGCATATTTACAGTTAATGAAAAACTCTTATTGTAACTTTTGACAGGAAGTATATGCTAGACATGCATTAGGGATGGAATGTCACATGCTTAATAAATTTCAAGATAGGCTAAGAACAACTTCCTGTGTTCTCAAAATTATAGCAGCAAATAATGAAAACATCTCCCTTGTTTTTCCTGCCAGTACAATTTCCTGGCAAAATTTAAGTTCTAAATTCAAATTCGACCAATGATGGAAAGGGGCAGGATAATTTAATAATTTTAACTATGTCAACACCTCCCCAGTCTTTCTTCCAGGCTTTATAACATCCCTTTTAATCAACTGCCTCACAGGGCACATTACTCTCAGTGTAGTATATAATTTATTTACCATTCAAAAGCCCAAGGTTAATGTAGTAGTTATAGAATGTTTTGCCTTTGGTAAAGGTATCAGAAAGTCCCCTTTATTTCTAGGTTTTAATAATTTCAGAAAACCTAAGATTTGCAAGGCTTTGTAAGTTTTTGGTGATCTGATTGCCTTTTTTATTTTTTACTTTTGCAACATGGAACACTCATGCTATTGTATCACATATATTCCTTATTTCCAGATAAAAGGAGATCTCTAAGGAGAAAGACAGTTGATGTTGCCAGGCTGAAAAGCATTTCAATCTGACCTGGCTACTTTGCCTGCGGTGTTGCAATCCATGAGGAGGCCATAACCTCTAAAACCTGCTGATTTAAGAATAATTGGTCAGCGTGATGCTGCTGTGACCAACAAATGGAACAAATAAAATTATCCACCATTTCAGTACAGTGATTGTTCTGTCCCACTGCATGACTCCATGAATCCCCTAGAGGAATGGACTGGCTTATAATAAACAATTTGTTTCCTAGGTTCCTTTTCCAGTAGCTGCAGGGTAGTAAGAAGAAGACAGTACAAGCCACTGTTGACTTTGTTTAGGCCTCTTTTTATTGGTT
Organism: Mimophis mahfalensis; assembly: GCA_032468015.1. Taxonomy (NCBI): domain Eukaryota; kingdom Metazoa; phylum Chordata; class Lepidosauria; order Squamata; genus Mimophis; species Mimophis mahfalensis. Next base: position 58,299 of record JANHFR010005158.1, on the reverse strand, counting down.
GATTCCAGTGGAGGATAAAGTTTTGGGACTAACACCAGATTATACATTTTTCAGGATCTAAGCATTCAGTATGTTGCAAAAGTGATAATACATTGGCATAATCAAGGTTCACTTACAGAAAAAAGGAAGAGAGCATTTTTTTTAACCTGAGAGAGTACTGGAATCTACCCAATCTGTGAACAGCTATGGATGTTTGTACAGAAGCTTTGCTGGTTACAGTTATCTACTTATTTATACCTTAGTAACAGATGCTAAAATTATTCTTCGCACTTCTTTTACAAAGGTTTGGCAACTATCAGGCTTCTGTCTAATACTGCAGCATCCATGCCATCTATACTGAATTGCCTGCTCTCAGTCCTAATTATGAACTAGATTTTGAAATAAATAGTATCAGTGTAAACTGAATCAAAATTGTAACTGCATCTCTGCAAAAGTTGAGCCTTGTTAGAATCTATATATAAGAAGATGCCAATGCATTGTCTTTTTTTGAACAGCAACCTGTCAATCCAAATAGAAACTTCTGTGCAATATATTAGGATAACTCTAAGCAAAATGAGACTCAGAACTTCAATTTCTTGAGTGCCGCTTCCTCAGAAAGGAATCTGCCTATCCAGTGAGATCAGGGAGGAAAGTGCCTCCCACCAGGGAGTTTCATCTGCAGTGACTCTATAATCATCTTTCTCAGGGATGCCCTACTTCTGGCTTTGCACTGCTGCTTCCCCATTATTCTCACAAGACCATTAAAAACCTGGCCATTTGATAATTTTTAAAGAAAATATTAGACTAAGCTTGCTCCTGGCATATGGGCCACCTACTACCTTGTGGTGGGGTAGGGTTAGGGTTAGGGTTAGGGCCTTATGCTGTGCAGTTGCCATGGTTTTCTTACTTGGGTACCATTAATAGCTTGGAATGTAGTGGGATAAAACTCTTAGCAACCAATCAAGTGCAGCAGCCAAGATTTCAGTTGCTGAGAGGAAAAAGATACACGTGTCCATGTTTCACACAATTCATTGACATACCATATAATTAGGCAAATGAGCATATAATAATTCTGTTGATAATTTTATAGTGCCTCCATAGAATCCTACCTTAGTGAGGTATTCAACGGCATATCTGAATGCTATTTGTAATTATAACCTTGTTACAAACTAAAGTCTTTAAAAAGAAAAGCACTGCAACATTTAACAACTCTCAAATATCTATTAGAAGCTCAGGAAATAATTTGGTAAGTGAAAGTATTAATGAATGTACAGTGCATAACATTCCCACACATATTACTTATATGTATATACATATACACATACACATATTAATCTCTTTCTTTACATATGGTTTTGTTGGTGCCTGCTCAAGTCAGGCAAGATAATCACACTGATTCCTTAACTGTCACAAATAGGATAATAGAATTATCCTAATAGTCAAATTCCTGGTTTTAACATGGCCTATTATATTTGTATGTAGCAAAAAAATGGCCACATTATTTTCAGTAATTATTTTACTTAACACACAACCATATGACTCTCATAAAACTTTATTTCCTGATCTGTAATATTTTAAAAAGTGGGATATGACAACAGAAATGACATATTCTTGACAAAGATCTACGTATATAGCTAATGTGCGGTAGACACAATTAATTCTACTGTAATGCCTATTTTCCTCCTTCAGTCCTACTAAACTCTCTCATTGTGTTAGACTATTAATAGAAGAGGGATGATCAAAGAACACAGGAGTATTTATATTTCTAGCAAGTGTACTGAAGGCACACAACTAATGTCAGACACCCAGCTAAAGTAAGCAGGGACCTATCAGAAAATACTACAGATAACTGACTGCTTTAATAAAAATGACAACGGCATCAGCACAGGGAAAGCATGGAGGTATTTTACCAAGAAAATAACATGGATTGACCATATAAAATGTTTAATTATTTAGATGGAGATTGTGCATCCCTTGGCATAGATGGCTACTTGATGACCTTTCAGAGCAATAATGGAACTTATGACGTAGATAGATTAAATGTTTTGGGATGTCTAATTGCTGATGTTGCAATGAAGGAAAATAAAATCCAAAATTGCAAAAGTAGATTCACAGTGGAACATAGGAAACATGAACATGGGAACACTTAACACAGTGAAAGATGAAATTAGTTGAACTGAAACCTTTGACATCCTACTCATCAGCAATTTGAAGTGGACTGGAGATGGAGACTCTCAGTCAGAAGATTATATAGTTTATTACTCAAGACAAAAATTAAAGAAAGAATGGTAGGATTTTTAATAATAACGAAGGATATAATAAACTCAGTACTTTGGATACAATGAAATTAATGACCTAATGGTATCAATTAAGCTTCCGAAATAACACTTTAATATGATGGTTATCCAGGTTCATGCTCCAACCACTGATTCAGAAGAGAAAGCTGACAAGTTTTATAATCAAGTTTAATCTGAAACTGATAGAACAGGCAAACAAGATGTCCTGCTTATGACTGAAGACTAAAATGCCATAGTTGGAAATAGTAAGAAAGAAAATGCACTGAATTGTATCATTTAGGAAGCAGAAATGAGGCACAAGACCAAACATACTGATCTCCATTAATCCAATTATTTCTTTATGGCAACGCAGTCTCAAATAACCAAAGTAATATCTATTATACATGTATATCACCCAATGGGTTACACAGATATCAATTTGATGAGATTATTGGTATAAGGGGCTCCCCTTGAAAAGCACCCGGAGACTCCAGCTGGTCCAGAATGCGGCCGCACGGGTTATACATGGTGTGCCTTGGCATTCCCATGTTACACCTCTCCTGCGTGAATTACACTGGCTCCCTGTGGTCTTCCGGGTGCGATTCAAGGTGCTAGTCATGATTTTTAAATCGCTCTATGGCTTAGGTCCAGGATATTTACGAGACCACCTGCTGCCACCAACAGCCTCCCACCGTCCAGTTCAGTCCCACAGAATTGGCCTCCTTAGGGTGCCGTCAGCCAAACAATGTTGGCTGGTGACCCCCAGAGGGAAAGCCTTCTGTCAACCCGTCGCAAGCCTTGGGTCGACAACCCATGCGATCGGGGGACTGGGCTACAAGATTGGTTGCTGCTCCAGTGACCCAACGCTCCCTTGCCAGCACCCTCAGAGCGTTCAGCAGGACACCCCCTTCCATTCTCGCCCCAGCTCGACCTGTCTGACACGCTGGACCCGAGGAGGACTTACGGCCACTGGCATTCCATTTTGTCCGGATGTCTTTGGAGCCATCCCTGGAAGCAATCCAAAGGCCGGCTCCTCGCCCCTTAGCAGTCATGTACCCGGTTGCCCCAGCATCTCCACCAGCACCAAGAGTTCCAGCTGGTGACCGTCCTGTGGTTCCTGTGGCTCCCCGGAGTCCTGGGGTGGCAATCGGGAGGGGACTTTCCTGGGAGGGTCTCCACCTCCCCGACTGTGAGTGCGGCCAAGGCGTAGGGCTCCCTGGCTGATGTTACGTGGGTGGCAGGGCAGTAGGGAGAAGGGGTAATGGGGTCTCGTTAATTTTTTCAGTTTCGGTTCTGTTCTGCGCATGTCTAGTTGTCTAATTTTCGGCCCCACATGGGTTTCGGGCCAGAGCTGACTCGATCCCAGGTGAGGCAGCATCTCTCCTCGCCCAGTGCTTGACTTGTTCTCTCCGTTAATGCAAAATAAAGAGTTTGGAAAGTTATCTGACTCCAAAGGCTCTTTCCCTGCATGGGAGTGACAGCAAGACACCTTCTCTGTGGCAGGCCCTGTCCTCTGAAATGTACTGCCCCCAGAGATCCGGGTCATCCAGGATTTAAGAGCCTTCGGCCGCACGCTTAAAATGTGGTTTTATCAACAGGCAGGTCTCGCCTGACTAAATTGTTAATTTTAAATGGGGTAAGGTAATTTTAATTTTAAATGTTTATTCAATCCTAATTTTGTTTTAATTTGCTTTTCAACTTTTTACTATATGTTTTTAAATATACTGTAAGCCGCCCTGAGTCCCTCGGAGAAGGGCAGCATATAAATTGATTGATTGAATGAATGAATGAATAAATAGATAAATAAATAAACAAATAAACAAATAAACAAATAAACAAGGAAGGAAGGAAGGAAGGAAGGAAGGAAGGAAGGAAGGAAGGAAGGAAGGAAGGAAGGAAGGAATTGGAGGAACTCAATTATCACTACAAAGAAGAGTCAGACATTGATTATGGAACAGATTACAACTTCTTTATGTACATGTTCCGTGTCAATCTAAAATGGCAAAACAAGCCAGTTTCTATAATATGACCTTGAGCTCATACATTTCAAAGAAAACAATAGGAATGTCATGGACATCCAGAACCTCTGTAACAGGAAATCAGATCAACTGTGGAATGAAATAACTGGTTTTCAATCATAAATAAAAGAAATTCATTTTGATTTTAAATAAAAAATAAATGAAAAATGAAAAAGAAAGGAGACTGACGTACAACGAAACAGAAGAAATCAAATTGAATATTAAAAAATGGTGGAAGTGGCAAAAAGAAAAGAGACAAAGCCAAGAAAAACAAGTATGTCAGGTGTAAAGATGTTGAAGATGGAAAAAACAAGTAAAGTCTTTCAAAAGATATCTGAATTCAGGAGTTTAGTATTCCAATTCAGGATTGGCATCTGAATTGTAATGCTAAAGAATGTCATTGGGATTATAGTAACTGGTTAAAAAAAGGTGAAAGGTGTATATTCCAGTTTTTTACCCTAAAGATGAGAACGTCCAAGCTGACCAGAAGATATCCCCCATCTATAAGAAATTCTAACATTAAAAGGAGAAATTAGATTAGCACTCAGTAAATTTTAAATTAAAAAGCTACAGAAATTGATGGAATATTTACAGATATGTGGCAATTTATGAAATATGTAAAGAAATATGATAAGCAACAGAAGAGAATCAGTAAAATTCTGACGAAACTACACCAGCGAATCTGGAGAACACTACACTAGCCAACAAACTAAAGTGGTCACTCTATATACCAATACCAAAGAAAGGAGATTTAACAATCTTACACTATTCTTCATTTCACATGCTAATAAAATAATGCTTAGAATTATCCAAAGCACATGAAAGATCTACATATAAAGGGAAATGCCAGATGTTCAAACTGATTTCAGAAAAGAACAAGAGACATTATTACTGAAAGATGATGGTAATCAAGAAAGCCAAAGAATAAAAGAAAAATTAATATACTTTTCACTAGTTATAATTTTTTACTTTTATTTAAATTAATTATAGTCCAAGACAAGTCACAAATTAAATACACAAGTAAGTATTATTCACTAAGGTTTAACTGTCTTGACCATGTTGAGCCATGGAATGTCTTTAGGAAAATGGGGATACCAGGACATCTGATTGTCCTCATGGGAAAACTATGCTATACACAGCATAGAAGGTCACATGTAGATTGAGAAGTCTAAAATAGCAAAACTGTAGAAAGAAGGAGAAGAAGAGGTAACCACCAGAGAGGTAGATGGACTCAAATAAATGAATGATAGGTTTACTATTTACTGAAACACTGGCAACATATGGAAAGGGATCATCCTGGAGAAGGATTATCTATGTGGTCACTAAGAGTTGACCCTGATATGATGACACATAATCAAATTTACATTAATGACAATTATTGCATAATTCTTGTAAATGTTAGAAACAAATTGTAAGTGCAGACTTTCTTTGAAGATAGTTCTGTTTTTGTAAGATTGATTTTTTTTCTTTGTGGTTTTTTTCCCCATATATCTTACAGCTCAGTTAGATATGGGTCTGCTCATAGATATCTCAGCTAGGCAAATATAACATTAAAACTATAAATTTTAGAGGCACTTAAGTCCTGGTATCTTACAATAGTAAGAAATTCAAAGGAAGATGTTAAAGATTGCAGTGCAGTCTAATATTATTGTGGTCTGTCACCACACATTTGTTTTCAGCCTATTGAAAAGATAGCAGCATTGCAATGCAGAAAAATTAATTGATGACTACTTGAGCACTCAAAAGATAGTGACTGATTAACTAAAATGTATTCAAGTTAACAACCTGAACCTATTTTGAACCTATTTTTATTGATGTTTGATCAATAAAAATAGTATTCAAGTATTATTATATATTTTATACTATTTAGTGTAATGTAAAACTTTTCTCTTCAATGAGGAGAAAAGCAAAGTTTTACATTTAAGCAGGAAAAATCAATGACATAACTACAGATTAGGCGAGATCTGGTTCAAAAACAGTAACTGTGAGAGGGACCTTGGAGTCCTAGTGGATGATCACTTGAGTATAAGCCAGCAGGTTCAGTAGCAGCCAAAAAAGCTAATACTATCCTGGGTTGTATAAACAGAAGCATAGTATCAAGATCACATGATGTATCGCTTTATAAAACCCTAGTAAAACCACTCCTGGAATACTGCAACCAATTTTGGTCACCTTACTACAAAAAAAGATGTTGGAACTTTGAAAAAAAAGTGTAGAGAAGAGCAAATAAGATGACGAAAGGCCTGGAGACTAAAACATATATGAAGAACAGTTGCAGGAAATAGGTATAGTCTAGTCTAGAGAAAATAGTGACTCAGGTGACATGATAGCAGTCTTTGAAGGACCACCACAAAGAAGAGGGATTCAACTGTATTTTCAAAAGCACCAGAAGGCAGGACAAGAAACAATGGTTGGAAATTAATCAAACAGAGAAGCAACCTGGAATTAAGGAGAAACTTCCTAACAATAGGGACAATTAATCAGTGGAACAGCTTGACTCCAGAAATGCTTTATCACTGCATGTGAGTCTAGATAGTCACCAATCTGAAATGGTATAGGTTCTCCTGCCTGAGTAGGGTGCTGGACTAGAAGACCTCCAAGGTGCTTCCAGGTCATTCATTTTATATGTTATCAACGAAATGTTCCATTTTCAATTAGTGTTCTAAAACAAGCATGATAAAAATAAAAGCTTATCTTCCCCATCTCCAATTCCCATAACTGCACTTTCGAATAGTCAAAGTATAAATGGTAATGAGATCAATTCTGTAAAGTTTTGAAATGTAACAACACTGGATGGCTCTTTTTCTTTCCAAAACAAAAGGGTTATAGTTCAGTGACAGGTAACATGCTTTCAGTGCAAGAAATGTAGCTTTATCCCTGGCTAAGAAAGGGAAGGTAATCCCATCCATAAGACTGCCAAAGATAAAATATAAGACTGTAGTTTCTATCATTCCAACCCTGGATCTTGAAGTTTTCCAACCTACCTGGAGAGCACCTGGTTTGGAAAGGCTAATATAGCAAACCTCTAAAAGGCAGCTGAATAATCTAATTCAGTAGAAGGAAATGTCTAAGATCTTTTGTGTGGTTTCTTATTAGGGCAAGTAACTGCTGCAACCTGTATAGTAGGAAGAAGTGGAGGGAAATGTTCTTTTTGGACGGGATCAGGGCTGCCAGGAAGATTTAACATGTCTGAGTCTGTGGTCAGTGCTCTATTTGGTTTGGCAAGAAGAGTCTAAGTCTCAGTTAGCATTTTCTACTGAAATTGCATGTTCATTGCCCACTTTAAGAGGGTTGAACAAATGGCCCACCCTCACCTGACTTGCTTGACATTAGCTCTCCAGCTAAGCTGAAAAATATCTCACGACACCTAGATGATGGGATGAGATCATAATCATATGCTCAAAGCCATTAGGCCTGAACTGGAAAGCAAAACAGAGTGCCTTATGTTGTCGGCAGAATGTACCCATTTAATAGAACTAGCAGAGTAGAGCAGGTTCAAACACCAGGAAACATCTGGCTATTATTTACATCTCCTGTTTAATTTGGATGCTTGAGTTTAGTTTTCAAGATGGCAGTTGAGAAACAAATTGAGTCCATCACTCCGTTGCAGTTTAGAAAAAAAAGTTTTGTTTATACTTTCTCATATTAATACCTCCCCCACTTAGCCAACAGGCCTCCATGAAAAATATACCTCAATCACACAACTCCCTTTAACTAACAAAGCTGTAATTCAGTATAATGCTTTGTTGATCAGAGGAAATGGGGATTCAAGTAAACTACAAATATCAAAATGATGAGACAAGGATGATCCATAAGAAGCTAAACTTTAAGAGATTTGGGCTTCTTTGTATTTGTATCTGATGAGAAAGCTAATGAAAGGCATAAGAGTTTGACCTATCAAGCATTTGTCACAAAGGCTATTTCCTTCAATGAGAAATTTGCACCCTTTAAAATAGCACTGTATGTAAGAATGACATTACAGAAGATGATAGCTTTACACTGTAACCATCATCCAATAACATCTGAAACAGAGAAAAGCAAGAGTAGGATTTCAAATGCTAAGAAAAACTAGCATTTGAAAGCAAATTTGGCCACAAGACAGCAGGATGAGCTAAAATCCAGGATGCTTATGTTTATATAAACAAATGGCAGCAGGCTCAATAATACTGCCCAGAGATTCAAGACTGAGGCTACAACTCACTAACACAAGAGCCTTGAAGCTACAAAAGTGAGGAAGAAGTAGTTGTATTGAAAACATAGCAATAGCACTTAGACTTATATACCATTCCATAGTCCTATACAGTTGTTTCTAAGCAGTTTACAGTCAGCATATTGTCCCCAACAATCCTCATTTTACTGACCTCGGGAGGATGGAAGGTTGAGTCAATCTTGAGTTGGTGGGCTCAAACTGCTGGCAATCAGCACTCAGTAGAATTAGCCCGCAAAGCTATTCTAGCCATTGAGCCACCACAGTTATCAACACATAATTCAGTTTTCGTCTTCAGACTGTTGATTTCAATGTAGGCGGGGAGGAGACATTTCACTTGCCCTAAGAAATACTGAAAAAATCAACATGAAGGGAAAGGGAATAGTTTCTCTGTGCAATTTCATTTCAAGCATGGTTGTAGTTTTCTATATGACATAAAAGCTGCAAAATCTATTTTTATCAATATGTTTATCTTCCTGCACATTCTCATCTTATATTTGGAATAAGTGAAAGTATGAGAGAGAAAGAGAGAAAGAAAGAAAGAAAGAAAGAAAGAAAGAAAGAAAGAAAGAAAGAAAGAAAGAAAGAAAGAAAGAAAGAGGGAGGGAAGACAGACAGACAGACAGACAGACAGACAGACAGACAGACAGACAGACAGACAGATAGATATAAGTGAAAATATCCTGGAAAAGCATAACTCCAGTCTATACAATAGTTGCCAGGTGCTCAGACTCTTTTTGGAGTCTCCAGGTACCCAGATATATATAGAATGATTCTTCTCATCAATGGTTGCCCTTCAGCATTGCAGCTTCATTTGTTGCTGAATTGCTGGGGCTCTCGTGTTGCCACTATTGTGATTACTTTCCTTGACATTCTTACTATAGAAATGGAAAAAATACACTGAATGGTCCCTTCATTTCTATTTTCCATTAATTTGTTGAATAATCAGATTACTTGGTCTCCAAAATAGAGCTGCTACTGAATTATCACCAATGTAATTATTGTATGACTGAAAATATTACTTAGAATGCCTTTGTATTATCGTAAGACCACTGTACTCTTCTGACTCAGAACTGAATTTCAGCTGAATTAATTAAGCCACAGAACATTTGTTGAAGCTATAAGTAGTATGGCTTCCACCAGGATACATTATAAAGATGTTATTTTTTTAAGGCTTCATGTAAAACAGTGTTTGTCAACATTGACAACATTAAAATATTTAAACTTCAACTCACAGAATTCCCCATTCAACTGAATTCCACACATCTGAAAAGTAGCTAAAGTCAGAAGCACTGTTAGGTGTATCTGCAAAATATTAATTTAAAAAACATTTTAAAAATTATATGGGTTTACTAATGACCCCATTAAGGCCAGTTGGTTCTCACATGTTTTCAGTTTTGTTTTTTGTTTTTTTAATGAGGGTGTCACTGAATAGAAGCTATTAGAACACAGGATAACAGAGTTAGAAGGAACCTTGCAGGCCTTCTAGACCAGGGATCTCCAACCTCAGCAACTTTAAGACTTGTGGACTTCAACTCCCAGAGCTCAGATTACTGTCAGCCCTCGAGGGTTCCCCTGGCTGAGGAACTTTGGGAGTTGAAGTCTACAAGTCTTAAAGTTGCCAAGGTTGGAGACCCCTGGTCTAGATCAACCTTCCACTTGAGTAGGAGACCCTACATCTGTGTTTCTCAACCTTGGCAGTTTGAAGATGCGTGGACTTCAATTCCCAGAATTCATTGCTAGCTGTGGAATTCTGGGAGTTGAAGTCCAC
>JANHFR010005158.1:12397-23667 GCA_032468015.1 Mimophis mahfalensis | reverse complement strand
TTCCTTTCCTTTCCTTTCCTCTCCTCTCCTCTCCTCTCCTCTCCTCTCCTCTCCTCTCCTCTCCTTTCCTTTCCTTTTTTTGCCAATGTAAAATATGTGGAAATTTTTATTCAAGATCTAAGATACTATAGATATGGAGTATTATATATTCTTTTGAGCCAAGGCATTTCTGGGGGGGGGGGGGGAGTTAATATAAATTATGACTCCATTAACAATTGAAACACTGTGTTATATAGAGATTACAGAGGTCAATTTAGAAAAGGAGCTCTGGATTTCTGTACAAGTAATCAGGTTTTAAGAATCCAGTCATAGGATATAAAAATCAAAGAGCATCTTGATTTTTGTCATATGCAGGTAACATTTTGGAACTATGACACTTCCGATAGGACATTAAGCAAAGACAGCAAACGGGCATCAGTTTTCTCCTCATATTGAATGAGCATCTGCTACTATCACAAAATACAAGCACAGAACCCATTAGAGTAATGCTGATCTCTATCAGACATCATCTGGCCTCCCATTTGTCTCCCACGCTGTGGCAGGGAATGTGATACAAAGTGAAAAAGATACAGCCATGAGCTCTGTCCTCAGAGATAAGTTCCCCTGCTGGTTCTCCAGTCCCAAAACTGCCAGTCCCACCACCCCTCTTCTGTCTCTTTGAGCCTTTCAACCAAATGGCCTGGTTAAATCACAAGCCAGCAGGTGCTCTTCTATCCATATTTGCACCTCCCAGTCCAAACATTTCCTCTCTTTTTCAGAGTCGAAAATAGGAGAGGAGGGACTTATCAGCTGATTTTAGGCTTTGAAGTTTGCCTGAGTTTTGTTTTATCTAATTCCTGCTTGGAGATATATTTGCCTGGGTAAGATAGGGACAGTGGAAAGCCTGTTGGCTAGGAGACTGGTTTTCACTCAGAGCAATATGTTTGTGACGGTGGAAAGAATAACCTCACAGTGGAACTGCAATAATGATAAAACTGAAAGTAATTTGGGGAAAATGCTTTACATTCAGCTTCAACTCACCTTTTTCCAATTATGTGAAGATGTTTTTCCATTGTGGATACAAGGCTGCAAAGTTACATCAGTCCTTTCAAGGTGGCCAAATTCCTCATCAGTCAAAGACTCAACATTTTATATATATTCAGATGAAGCTTGGCCCAGCAGGGTGGGCAAATATTCAATATGGTGACTTCACCAGAATAGGGGATGTCTGGGGAAAGACCAATAGGACTAAGTCCAAAATGCATCAGAACATGAGTTTATGAAGAGCTGGACTGACTATAAAACTATACATTGTTTATTGTCTTAATCAATAAATAAGATAAAGCAGGAGAGTCAACCAAAATCCTTCCTAAAATTACAAGATTTTCAACCAAGATTTGAGTCTGGTACTTTTAAAAGCATTATCCATGCCAAACTGAAATTGTTTATAGGAGCACAAGGTGCTAACCTGGATTCCATGCTATGCCTGCCAACTTTTTTGTGGCTTTTTTTTCCTTATACCATTAACAGGAGTTTGACCCATGAAGATTAAGCACAGGAAGTTTTCTTCAATTGTTTATCTCCTTGTGGGGAAAGCTTCCACAGCTCTGTTTCAATGTCATGTTGTACTTAAAAACCAATAAAAACATTGGCAGCTCCTGCATTTGGCTTGTTTGCTTAAGCTTTAATCACCAGCTATCTCTTCATTTTGTTGTATGGATTGTGTGTGTAGTATCTCTCTCTGTCTCTCCCTGTCTCCCTTTTTCTGTATGTGTGTTTGTGTGTGTGTGCACATGTGTATGTGGTGTATGCATATATACATAATTTATTCACATAATCTTTCTTTCTTTCTTTCTTTCTTTTTGATTCAAAGACATCGATTATAGCTAAATGATACTTATAATGCAGGGGTAGGGGACCTATGGCTCGGGAGTCAGATGTGGCTCTTTTGAGGGCTGCATCTGGCTCACGGCAGATGGGTAGGCCAAGAAAGCGCCGCCGCCACTACAAAAGCACCGCCACCACCACTGCTGCCATGAAAGCACCATATTGTATGGCTCTCACGGACTTACATTTTAAAATATGGCTCTCTTCATGGCTCTCTGAGAGAAAAAGTTTCCCGACCCCTGTTATAATGGCTAATGTTCAGAATCTGCCAGCATCTTTCATTTCTGACTTTTAATTATACTTATTTCAAGTGAGATAAGGCATTTTTTCTCTATTTAATCAAATCAAATCAACACAGTAACCCTGGCTGGTCTCCTTGCTCGCAGTTCTGACAATTGATAGCTGCCATTTGGAAAATGTAGTCACAGCTCAGTTCCTTGTACAGAAGTGCTAGCAATGCTATATACATTCAGGTCTGGATTGGACAGGACAGTAGCCTTCCAAGTTTGTGGATGTTTCCGTCTTGATGTTGGATGGGATAGCATTTCCCCATTCAAATCTGGTGGGCAACATGGGAATCCTTTTTCACTCACAGCTACTTTTCAAAGAACAGGTGGCAAAGAAAACTTTTGCACAAATTCATGTTGTGCACCAATTGTCCCTTCTTCAACCAGGAAGCCTGGCAGACAGTCGTCCATTCCTGGTCACCTAGTGATGATCGCTACAAATACCTGAACATCCTTCAAGCTGACAACATCAAGCCGACTGATGTCAAGAAAAAGGTTAGAAATCAATACATCAAGAGAAGCTCTGAAGAAGATCTTAAAGTCCAAACTTAAGGGATGTGATAAAATCAAGGCATTTAACACCTGGGCAATTCCAGATACACGGCTGCAATCGTGGACTGGACTCAAGCCAAACTAAAAGCCCTGGATAGGAAGACCAGAAAAATAATGACAATTGGTCAAGCCCTTCATCCACACAGCAATTTTGACAGACTGCTTACTACGGGTGGGCAAGTACATCAGATGGTTGAAAAAGGAAAGGGGGCATTGGAAGAATGTCTAAAGGACAGTGAACAAGTGCACTGAAGCAGTATACCAGAAAGACCTACCAAGTACTGAAGACCAAACTGGCCTAAAAGAAAGACCAAATGAAGAACAGAAAAGAGACATGTGAAGACAAAGCATTGCATGTCCAGTACATTTTTAAAAAAGCATTATATAGCAATAGCTAACAGCAGGAAAGAAAGAAACAGAGGGGCTAATTTTGGTTGCATAAGACCTTAAGAACAAAGGCATACCGAATGAGAATTGAGAAGGCAGACAGCAAATGCTGCCTCTGCAAAGAAGATAAAGAAGAGTGGATCACCTGGTTAGCTGCTGCAAGAGGTTCACAATGGCATGACAAAGTAGTAACAGTGGTGTATTGGAAGATGTGTAAGAAATACCATTTGCCTGCAAGCAAGAATTGGTGGGACTATAAAATAGACAAAGTTACAGGAAATAAGGAAGCTAAGTGTTCTGGGACTTTAGAATTCAATTCCACAGATACCTGCCACATAACACCCCTAGACTTAACAATTGTTGATAAGAAACACAATAATGCCTGGACAGTGGATAGTCAGTGAAGACAGAAGAATAAAAGAGAAAAACCTAGAGAAGATAAAGTAAAAAGATATGAAAAATAGTATGATTGTGGCAAAAGGAGGCAAAGGTAGTACCAAAAGTAATAGGAACCTTGGGTGCAATCCCAAAACAACTGCAGCATTACTTGAACACCATCAGCACTTTACAAATTCACCATCAGTCAATTACAAAAGGCAGCTTTACTTGAAAGAGCTTACATCCTGCAACAATATCTATAACTCCATCAAACATCCACCTCTGCTTATCTCAGGTCCTCAGGAAAAACTCAAAAGGTAGACTAAAATGCCACATCCAGTCTGAACATCTGATTGACGGTGCAGCAAGCCATAATAATATTCCTAGCCCTTTCCCCATTGCTATAGTGGGCAGCAATAGGTATAATTGAGCAATGCCATCCATCATTAGTAATTAATTATTTCTGTATAGCCAGTCCTTGATGTGAATTCTGAAACAGACTTGTTTTTTTATTTAGATTTTGATGTTCTTATAATATAGCTGGATGAGGGTAGTTCATTTAACTCTATGCAAAGCTGAGTCTTTGGGGGGGGGGGGACTAGGTAGCTAATCTCATGGATTGGCCAACTTCTTTTCAGTATCAGCATACTAATCCCAACCCCATTGATCCAGTTAAGTATGTCTTGCAATAGGGGCACTTTGTTGGTTAAACTGTATTTCACTTTTCCATATTTGGTAAATGGCAGAAGCTGAGATAAGAATACTAAGAAATTGACATGTATATTTTCCAGATATTGAGAATAGTTTACCATATTTCTCCAATTGCTATACATAATGGGCAATCTATGAGAGCACTGACATTGCACCCTAATGATGATCTGAGGTCTGCTTTGAACATTTTGTCTGCTCTACCTCACCTTCAGAGAGTGGGATGCTGGGAGAAACACCATGTTAGTGGGGCAATTCAATAATGTGATTATTCTGAAAATAAAGGAAAGAATAACATAAAAATAATTTATCGTCTCTGCTACATCAAATGTATTTGAGTCAAATAAGGCTGGCCACCTCATCAGAAGGAAGCCCTCACTAGAGAAGAGCCTAATGCTGGTAGCAACTGAGGGCAAAAAAGGAAAGGGACCACAGAGAATGAGGTGGCTGGATGGAGTCATTGAAGCAGTAGGTGCAAGCTTAGATGGACTCCGGGGGATGGTAGAGGACCAGAAGTCCTGAAAGAACATTGTTCATGGGGTGGCGATAGGTCAGACATGACTTTGCAACTGACAACAAGGATATAAACTGAATCCAGACCAAAATGTCTTGTCTATTATTTTTATATATTTTGAACTGCTGAATTCTATGGGATGTACTTCTAGATAAAGTATTTCCATGAAGGAAAGTTGAGTAAAAGTACTTTATTTATCATTTCTAACAGCCTCATTATGCAATGTTCATGTTACCCAGGGATTAAAGCTAAAGAGTAGGATGTTGTGATTCATTCTGCTAAAGCTAAATCAAAGAGGAAATGATGTGATTTCAGTTGTCATTGCCTAGTAATACTTGTTGCGAGCATGTCTGCTTGTCATGCCATGCTCTGCCATGCCTTGAAATCAGACAATTAAACATGCCAGGCACATTTAATCTATAAACCACTACAAAGGACCTAGAGTTATCTGATATGCCTGCTTAACTTTTGTTGAACTGTCAGACTTTCTGAAGAATACTCACTACATCTGCAAGATACTTAAATTAATTCCAACAGTGAATGAAGACTTATGGAGGAGGCTAGTTAAATCATCATGCTAGTTCAACTATAGAAAACAACCATTTTCCACAAATATATTTCTCCAACAGGCATTGCCTAGAAAGATTGATATCTTCTCCAGATATTTATTTCTTTAAATAATAATGACTCATCTTTTGTTTTTTTTGACAGAAAGATACAGTATGCCAGTTGGGACAACCAGACCTGCTATATTGTAATCCTAACTTCAGACAGGAAAAGGAGTGGCCCAAAGGAATTTAGGCAATACCAATTCTCATTCAGATGTGTCCTTGTATCCATTTCCTTACTTTTCATAGCTTAGGTATCTACTCTGATTATACTACTAGCATCATTGAAATTTTGTAATTGTTAGACTCTGGCTGAAAAAAAAATATTTTCAAGAAATGACCAAGGATATTAGCTGGTTATCTGTGTGACATTGTTTCAGTCACTCCTTGGATTTGGATACAGATGTTCATATGTCTACCAGAGAATGGAAATGACAACAATGAGAAGAAAATGCAGTAGTGCTGTTCAAGAAAAATTACAAATAAGTGCCCAAAAAGGATGTAGAAAAAAGGAATATGTATAATTTGCAAAGGATTAAGAGAAAATGTTACTACTCTTCAAAAAGATATTTCACCCCCATAAAAAATAATAACTTTGATATCTCTGTGGAGATGTGCATGTTTTTTAGCTGAATGTTAATGGTTCCTAGTTATTGTACTCCTGATCCAGCTAATTTTAAACTGTCACATCTATACCTCCATTCTCAGGCTTTCAGTGGCAACATTCATTCAACAAAGTCTTAATATGAGTTTGAGGAATTCTAGACATTATGGAGACATCTCTTTTTATTTTCTGTTCTTGGTTAAGGCCAAAGCAAATAGCTTGTGTTTGGAGGAACACAAATGGGCCATCATGTCCCTTTGTCAAAAGAGTGAGCAACTTTTTTGCACACAAGAACCTCATGGAAGGTTTTATATGTTATGAACACCACATATAACACACACACACACACACATACACACACAAAGTTCTCCTAGGTAGGATGGAAAAGGCAGAATGCATTTTCTCCCATAAAAAAGAGTCTAGCTATTTGCGAGTTTGAAAATAACATTGAAATCCAAGTTTTCAAAGACTAAATGTAAGAAGTGCAGATTGTCCCTATTGTGTGTTTCAGAGTGCAATTTTATAACTTCTGAGTGTCCTCATTGTCCTCAACAGGAATCAATAGGAACTAGCTTCAAATGTTGAGCATGTAAATCCAGTTTCATATACAGTGTTTCCGAATATTTTGTATAAAGTTTCATGGACTGATTAAAATTGCCACCAAAACATATATGAATTTCTAAGGGGAAAAAGTGTGTCTTCCTGTTCACAATACTTACATATACCTTCCTGACTTCAGGATAAATTTTGGGAAACAGTTTACAAAATTCTTGAATGAATGAATTATGAGCATAAAAAGGCTTAAATTATGAGTTTATCCCATGAGCTGAGTTCTTCATAAAATGCTGCTTTTCAATATTTATAGAACTCACATAATATGACATTTGGTTTTCTTATGGGATTTCAGTTTTCCAATGGTGGAAATACCACAAGAGTACAGATGACATTTTATTTGGCATCACAAATTTACGAAGTGTTCCTTGGGGCTTTGAAGCAACAAGCAACAGAAGTCATTACAGAAGCACCAAATCTTTATGCTTAACTCCATTCTCTTTTTCTCTCTCTTTCTTCAAACTTTAATTGTAGATACAGCCCCAATAAACATGATTATTTCCTATTCCAGCTCAAATGACCTGAGCTTGTCCCTGCAACATGGGATCAAGATTACTCCTCATTTCTTGGATGTTTCCTCCTTCTGTCACATTAACAATTACAAATAGTTGCCAATGATTGTAGAAACGTTGGAATATATGCTTCCCATTGATCCAATATAATATTGCAACCAAAATATTTTACCCATTTAATCACGCATCTTCACATATTCATCTTCATGACTCTCTTTCAATAACAATTTGTAATTTTAGCAATAAGATGCTCATTACTAGTATATCTCTAGTACTAGTACTTTCAAAATCCAGCTTTTTTTCTGTAAAGACAAAATATATTTTGTCTAATTTAAATCTTTCAGATATTTGGTTTACATAGGTAAACCAATGCCAAATACAACCCCTTTTTCCCAATTTGTTTCTTGCTTTTGCTCTGAATTCTCCTTTAGCAAAACGTTGTAAATCTGCTAAGTCAACCAAGATTTTCCTTTCTAGAAAAATCAATAGCATTAATAATATTCCTGTTCCCTCATACCAATAATTAATTCAAGAAAAAGAGAAAAATGTAGCTTTACACTATGCATTAATGCACACTTTAGTTTTATATAGAAACCACTCTGGATTTCTTTTCACAAAAGATGGATCCATTGTTAAGGAAGAAATATATTCTGATATGTATCTGAATGCACATCCTGTTTAAAGTAATGGAAAGCAGAAGGCCAGCATTATCTTGATGGCAATCTGTAAGAACATCTGAAAATAAATACAGCTCATCTGTTGTGATTGAATTGTAAGCTGAATTGGGGCAAAAGTCATGCCACACAATTCTGTGCATGAAAAAAGAAGCAGCATAGCATAGCAAGACAGATTATGATTTGAGGTATTTATGTGGGCAATAGGTACTTTTGTTCTTCAGTGACAAACTGAAGAAGTGTATCAAAGTTACAATGATTGGGTGCATGGTGCCAATGATGTATGCTGTGACTCTTGCCTGGTTGACATCATACCCTTCCTGTTTTAGAAAACAGCAGCAGTAAATGAAAATAATGGTTGAAAACATACATATGAGACAGTTGGGGTGTTTTTACAACTGGCCTAAGCATAGTAATGAAACAGACTTAGTCGCACATGTTGATAATCTCTGGCAGGTCTGGGATAAATGTAATATATTCTAAGACATTGGGAGTCAGGCAGCATATAAATGAAATAAATTAGTATACAATAAAACAATATTAAATTACAGCTTCCAGGTCTTTAGTTATACATCAAGTTTTTCCCGAAGAACATAGGATGTTGTAATATATCGATATGTATGTGAATACAAGCTTTTGTAATTGACAGAGAAAATTTTTGTCAATGTGTAGATTTTCTAAATATCACCTAAGATTTTTGATATAGCAACCAATGTGCAGATAACCACTGGGACTCCCAAGACCATTTTTTTGCCATAATCTTTCAATTTCAATTAGTATTGTTAGGGTTCATTACACATATGTGTGGACTGGATTTGGCATTTTTTAAGCCTCCTATCAAGTGTTCTCCTAGGACAGTGATGATGAACCTTTTTCGGCTTGCATGCCGAAAATGCATGCGTGCACTATTGCATGTGCTCTCGCGTGCCCCACCCCACACATGCGCATACGGCCACCCGCCACTGCCCACATGTGATCATTTCAAACACCAACCCTGTTCGGTGTTTTAAACTCATCTGATTGGTGGGCAAGCACTTTTCCAGCTCAGGGGATAGCGTGCAGAGTCCCCTCTCCTTCCCCCCATACACGATCCCTAAAGCTGGAAAAGTGCTTGCACACATGCCGGGGGGGCAGAGGGCATAGCATGCACGATCCCCAGTGCCAGAAAAGCACTTGCAGCCCAATCATCTGAGTTTAAAACACCAAACTGATTGGTGTTTTAAACTCAGCTGATTGGCAGGCAAGCACTTTTCTGTCTCTGGGGATCACTTGCACACACATGCGGGGGGAAGAGGTGATACATGTGCATGGAGGGGTCACGCACAGGGGCGGGGGAGCATGGGGGGTGTCACAAGAAATTGTGTGCCAGGCAACATGGCTCCACATGCCACTTTGGGCACACGTGCAATAGGTTCACCATCACTGTCCTAGGACCTGGGATAGCCAGATGTTCTTGTTTGAGGTATTGATTGAATCACTGCAGAATGTAAGTTTTTCCAAGTAAAGCTGCCTTTTGCAATTAACTAAAGGTGATTTTGCCAATTTTGAATGTGTTCAAGTGGTGCTCCAAATGTTTTGTCTTTTACATTTTGTTATCTTTTCCTGTTCTTTCTCTTCTGTTTTTCTGTCCCCAGATACTGCCACATCCACTATTCAGAATGTTTTGTCTTGCTTATTGACAGTTGTCTAAGGTGTTATGTGGCAGGTGCCTGTCTGTTTGAATTCTAAAGTCCCAATGAAATTAGTTTTGTCATTTTTTATATCTTTCTCTATTTTATGATCCCTCAAATTATTGCCTGCAGGCAAATGATGTTATTGCAGATCTCTCTAATAAACATATTTGCTACTTTGTCATGCCGTTCCTTGTAGTCTGTGCATTCTTGCAGCAGCTACACAGGTGGCCTACTATTTCTTCAGCTTCTTTGCAGAGGCAGCACTTGCTGTCTGTTGCTGTCTTCTCAATTCTGACTTTATGTTAATTTGTTCTTCTTTTAGTATTATTATTATTCTGGCCCTCCTTGATACTTCAAGATCTTTTGGATACCATCAATCCTTCTGGACCAGATTAGAATGGTTGGAAAAAGGAAGCACATTTTTTCAATGGTGGTTCTCCTGCTTCCTCTGAGGCCAGTTCCAAATAGTGTTGAGGGTGGGGTAGAGAGGCCCCTAATTTATGGGGTTCTTAAAGCTGAATACTCTCCTTGCTTCTGTTTGACATCTACATGAAGCTGATAGTTAAATCACCTGGAAACTCAGACTGAAAATACCTACTGCGCCTCTCAACCCTGGCTGGCCAAGTTATCAAGTTAGGGGATACTTTGGGAATCTGGGTAGAGACAAACAAGCTAAGAATAAACCTAGCAATACTATGTTGTTGGTAGCTATGGATTTTGAGGCCACGTAGCCCCAGTGAGCTTCCATTATTAGCTCTGTATGAGGTTACACAACCCCATGCAAAACTAGCGTGAAATTTTGAACTTCCTGTTGGGAAATAAGTTGTAGCCACAGCTAAAATGCCTTCACACAAATCCATCTTGTCAGTCACACCTATTGAGAGGCCATAGTCACATTTTCTTCTGCCCCGTTACTTCCCATCTGACTTACAAGAGCACTGGGAAGTTACAGCTGGTCTAGGCTGTGGTATGATGACTAGCTATGATGAATTTCAGTACCCCCATAAATAACACTACTTTGTAAGGCTCACAGAATAGATGTAGATGGGTACAATTCAAGGTTCTGGAGATCATCTCTAGAGCTCAGAAAGGCTGCTGAAGTAACTAATAAATAAATAATCCAATCTCCTGCAAGAGTTATTTTTAAAATGAAAATCTGTACTTTATGAAAAATTAGTTTAAGCCCAAATCTAATCTGTTACTTTTACTCAATTGTAAAGAATCACAATTTTATTTGAACACCTATTTTATTTTTCAAATGTAACTGCATGTAGCAATAACATACTTCCTATTTCAGCTACAAGCACCATATGGGAAAACAATAACTCAGTAACTGTAATGAATTAAAATGGGCCCTGACATTATGAACAGGTAGAATAAATAAGGTCTAACTTTTAAAAAATAATGAAGGTAGCTATGTTCATTCTGAAGTACATGTTGTATGAATGCATCCATTGTATTTTTTTGAACTATGGATTGTGGCCTAATATGTGATGGGGTGAATGTTTAATGGGAAAAGTGGTCACAGCCTTCAGAAAGCACAATGAGGCTGAAATCCAGAACAAAATCTAACTTTGACTTGATTTCATTTATAATTAAATTTAACAAATTATACTTGTCCAATCATTTACTTTCATTGCATTACAAACCACAATGTGGCAAGAATGTGAAGGTTTTTGGGGCTGCACTCAAGCCCCTTACATTTCAGATATGACAGTTTTGGACTAAAGTACACACTTAGTTATTACTTGCTTAGTATGGTGCTTAGGCCTATCTTGGTCATAACAAGATGAAACCATGAAGATTTCCATTCAGAAAGGCTGCTGAAGATGATAAATTATGCCTGGACAAGTTGCCATAACTCTCCTTTCACTTCTCTCCCCATTCAAACCCCC
>JANHFR010005157.1:12339-23081 GCA_032468015.1 Mimophis mahfalensis | reverse complement strand
AGGAAGGAAGGAAGGAAGGAAGGAAGGAAGGAAGGAAGGAAGGAAGGAAGGAAGGAAGGAAGGAAGGAAGATTTCTGCTGCTTCCTGCCAGCTTCCCACAAGGAAACTCAATTGGCAGGAAGTCAGAAGATGTTCCTGTTCCCACTGCTTTCTTGTCCACACATGTGGTCATGCTGTTTCTCTATGGAAGTAAGGAAATAACTCAGTAACAATGACTCAAAGAGTCATGGGTTGTGTAGTCAACCTTATGGAGCTATAAAGAACATTGCCCTGAATGACATCAAAGGGGGCTATTTTTCAAGAGCTACTTAGAGAGACCTTAAAGCATTCTGTGCATTATATTTCTGAATATTCAGGTGTATGTATATCAAAAATAGGTGCAGTTTTTGATGGAAGAAAGTGGGCTGCTGCTTTTATTGGAGCTTACTATTAAGAGAAGTGTCTGAAGTTAAGGAACAGTAAGGAATGGAAAAGTGTCTGGGAAAGAGTGTTGAAGTAATAAAGGCAGGAGCAGGGGTGGGTTTCAAAAATTCCAGCAACTGGTTCTCTGCCCAGTTGCTGGGTGGGCATGGCCATGGTGGGCATGGCCTAGTTGGCTGGTTGCTGGATGGGGGTGGCTTTCAGGCCTTCCATGACTTCTGGGAGGTCTGGTTTTTTCCCCCACCAGGTTCCAGGAAAAGCCCTGGAGCCTGGGGCAGGCAAAAATGGCCTCTGCAGACCCTCCGGAGGGTGAAAATAGCCCCGTTTTGGGACATCTGGGAAGGCTGGTTTTTGCCCTCCCAGAGCCTCTGTGCATGCCCTGTACTTACCTCGGCTGCATGGAGACTCCTGGGAGGAGTGGGATGGACAGGGCCAGCCATTCATTCTATCTACCATTTTGGTGAACCAGCTGGCATATTAACAACCAGTTCACCCGAACCTGCCCGAACCGGCTGAAAACCACCCCTGGACAGGGGGAGATAGGATAGGAGGCTGTAATCAATCATTGCAGAGAAAGCTATCTGGTCTTACTTCCTTTCTAACCAATGGAGTTAAGATAACAATCAAAATGGCTCTTCCAACCTATTCAATGCCAGATCATATTGCTGATAAACCATAAACTGAGCCATGGTGACGCAGTGGTTAGAATAAAGTATTGCAGGCTAATTCTGCTGACTCCCAGCAGTCTGATTCTGATTGACTTAAGGTTGACTCAGCCTTCCATCCTTCTGAGGTCAGTAAAATGAGGATCTGGATTGCTGGGGGGCAATAGCTGAAAATTAGAGATCATTGTAAATCACTATGGAGTAGTATACAAGTCGAAGTATTATTACTATTGCTATCTTTCATTTCAGACATCTTGGATGAGAATTCTATCCTGGTGTGTATCAGAGACATCTGAGTGGGGAGAGAGGAGGTGAGAGGAGTTTATTTCTCACAACTGTCTCTATTGGGCTACTTTGAGGTGCAGAATTTTAGAACTGGAAGGCAAAGAGGAGTGAGAGTCCTGGCACATAGAAAATCCACTAACTAGATGTTATAATACATAGATTAGATTCGATAAAATTCACTAACTAGATGCTCTAATCAATAGATTCCAAAATGTTGAGTGTGTCCAGGCAGTTCCTAGGTTAGAGAAGGTACACAATTATATTGTCCAGTCTGCTGTCTAGCTGTCTCCTGAGCCAGTTAGATTAATCTCAGGTATGGTATAAATTACCCATCTTCGCCTGGGGGATTTCAGTGTTCACACTGAGGTTGCCTTGTCAGAGCTGGCTCAGAATTTCCTGCCTACAGTGATTAATTATAGATCTACCCCAGCTGGTTCCTGGCATCGGCATGTAGTGGAACACACGCTGAGCTTAGTATTTTAACCAGATGGAGTTGGTGATCTGAAGACTGTGGAGCTGAATGAGACGTTATTGAAATAGATTGGATACTTGATATTATCAGCCTTAAGTGCCCTTTTCTTTCTGATGGAGCCAGATCATCACCTTGGTTTACTAGGGAACTGAGAATGATATCCTTACGTTGTGGATGGGAACTGTGGGCACTCCGCCCTAGTTGTTCTGCTCCTTGCTGGTTATGCCAGAAGATTTTGCTGGAGGACACAGTGCATTGACCTACTTGATATGTTGATATGAAACATGTAAATTGGTAAGATTATGTCAGGCTTATGTCTAAAGCATTCAGCTCTGAAGTTAAGAGAGAAAAGATTCAACTGTAAATGGCTGCAAATTTTTGTTGGGCTAAAATACCCTCAGCAGACCAGCCATGTTGCATAAATACCATATGGCAGCCCTGTTCGAATAACACATTTGCCTTACACCACCAGCTCTGCCTGCCTACCCAGAAACAAATTAGAGAGAAACAGCAACAGGAAAAGCCAGGCTCTCAGTTATAGAATTCATTGCCGTAGTCCTGGTGGATGCTAAACACAGCTTCTTTCCTAACCCTGATTGGCTGCAGGGGCAACTAAATCACACCAGTCTTGAAGTCAGTCCTCCTGCAAGTGCTTATAACACAGTGACTATAAATGACCCCACACACACACAAAAAAACCCCCCCACAAACAAACAAACAAACATACAAACCAACCCACTTGGCAGAACTTCTCGCACCTGAGCTCTGAATATATTGACAGACGCTACAGCACACATTGTTGTTCCTGTCTGAGAATGCTGTTTGCATCCCTGGTGTCAGCTGTCTTGTTTTCCAGTCCTTGCCAGCCCACTCAGCATGCAAGGAAAATGCTCATACAAGTGTTCCTTTTCTCTCCCTTCTTGGCAACCTTATGAAAGGTTTGTTATGGAAAGGGGTGTCTGCCTCTTCTGCAACTATTTTTCTCCTTCATTAAAAGGTTTGCTTTTCCTACAAGGAGGTTGGATATATTTTTTCTTCTGGGGAGCCTGTTTCTGAAGACTGGCCAGGTGGTGGGAGATGGGACGGAGTCTTTTCCTTTCTGTGAAGTGATGCTGTGAAGATACTGTATGGTGGAAACTGGGGCAGACAAGGCATCCCTGGAAGGGAGGCAGCCAGAATGTGTGTGTGTGTAGGGATATACAGGAGATTTTTCTTTCCACTTTCTGACTTCCTTTTGAAGTCCTGAGCATGGATAAATGCAGCTTTTCTAGGACAAAAATATTTTACAGTACTGTTATGAAGGACTGTCTTTCCTGGAAAAATATAGATTGGGTTAGCCTGTGGGTTGTACGTGTTGTGGGAAATCCAGCCACTGTCTTAGTATGCTATGCACACCAAGCCACCATGTAGTATTTTTAAAGAGCATTTCACACAAGTACAACCACTGGAATTTGTTAACCCAGACTCTACTTTCTGATTGAAGTTTTATATCTTCAGAATTTGTGTCATAATGTCCATGTCTCTCATTCAGTGTCATCTGTTCAGTTTTTCCCTCCATCCTTTGAACAATCCAGAATTTAATTTTGCCAAATAAACTCGTTTCTGACCTTATTCTCACGCTATGCATTTTCAGGGTTTCAACTCAGAGTAAAACTCAGGGATTTCAAAGGCTTTCGACTTACCAAAAGAACAAACTATTTGAAGCTCAAGGTTGAACTGTGAGGTCTTTGGTTGTTTTCTTGCAGATGTTTCACTACCAAATTGGGTAACAACAGTGCTAGTTTGGTAGTGAAATGTCTGTGAGGAAACAACCAAGCTCAGGGCAACGATCAAGGACACTGCGGTTTTAACTTAGTGCCTTTCTCTCTTGTGCTTACATTGTAGTTCCTCATTAATAGTAACTAATACTAATGACCAGGATTAATTTATCCTATATTATCTGAAGGCAGACTCTCTGAAAAAAAGGGCTCTAACACTGGGAAGAGTAGAAGGAAAGAGAGGAAAGCCACCACCCAAAAGGTGGAAGGACTTTGTTACAGTGAAGAGGAATGCATTTTTGGAGACCAGATTAGAAAAGAAAATCTATCTGTGTGGTTGGTAGGAGTTGAAAGCAACTTGATGGTGCATAATCAATCAAACAATCAATTATACTGACTAACATAAATCCTCTGAATCAAGCTTAGGATGAAATTTGAAATTCCTCTAAAAAGTTGCAGAAATGCAATGCCTCTCAACACCTGTCCTATAGTGTTATCAGGGAAATAGGTTTACAAATATGAACTCTTGCACCTAGGTCTTTTTAATTAAAAAAATGTTTCACACATATCTTATTTTCTTATAAAGAATATATAAAGTTATATTCTGGCCATCCTTTTGTTTGACTAATCTAGTCGCCAATGTTTGCTGATTCAAAAATATACAAAGACCCAAAGTCATCTACCAAAGCATAAAGATACGTTTCTTTATGAAAAGGAAATCTTCAGTTTGACTCTAAACAAATTTACCTAAACTTCTGTGGGATTCAGCCTCTTTGCAGGTTTGCTTAACATACTTTTTTCAGCTGTGAGAAAAAAAAGTTGTAAACTTCATATTTTACCTACAGAGCAGGCTGCAGTTACTTTTGCTTCATTGTGACTTTTTAAAAACATACATCACACTGAACAGAGGAACATGCAGTGGAAGTACAGCTTTTCCAGAAAGTTTTGAAGATACTATCTGGTGATTTCTGTTATAAGAAACTATAGTTGCAATTGTGGAAATTGCTGGAAAAGAGCATCTATGTGATTGGGTTCACACGTTCCTTTTGTGGTACAGTCATGGGTATGCATGAGATCAAAATGAGTAAGGATGGTGGTTAATCAGTCTTGAATTTTTTTAAAAAATCAAATCATCTTCTCCTTCACCACATCTACAGAGTCAAACATTTCATTATATCTTCCTGTCTAAACAGTAAGTAACTTTATTATGGTTTTAGACCAGTTTTTATCTAATTATCTATATTTTCCTATTCACATATCATTTATTATATGCAGGAGAGTGAGACTTGTAGAAGACTGTTTTGAAAGTACAATGCTAGATTGACAGCAGACTTAAAAAAAATTCTGTACCCCGTTTTTCATTTATAGACTTAACTGAAATAAATGAACAGCTCACAAATAAATGCCTAATAAGGTCACAAACTCATCACCTGAAATCTCAAGCTACTACAAAACACCACACTGAAACTACTTTAAACTCAGTGTCATAAACATTTGATTGATAATGGTAAGCACTGATACCCATCAGAAGACTAATGGAAGGAAAAGCATTTTACACGTGTTTTAGAATTAAAATGGAAACAAGAACTATGACAACAATTGTTGTATTACAAATAGCATTCTGTGTGAGGAAGGAACCAGGCCTTACCATGCAGTAGTGCATCAGGAGGAGAAAATCTGCCAGCATGCCACAGCGATTAAATTCAGCACAGAAACTAAATTCTCTTTGGAAGGCGTGAAGATTATCCAGCTCATCTTTCTCTGCCAAGTGGGCAGGTTTTCTCTAGGCTTCAATCTTTCACCAGTAGTCAAAGCCTTAGCGTGCATCCTACTTCAGTCAGTGGGAGGAATATTTCCTCCAGCCTTGCAATGCCATTTCTCATCAGCCTGGAGAAGTTCTTCATTCCTCTGCTGGCATCAGAGAGACTCCAAGAGAAACAGATAAAGATGGGGAGGGGAGGAGGGGGAGAAAAGGTAAGACAGGAACAAAGATCTTAGTAATGTATATTGAGGCACTGTCAGCTCTCTGAAAAGGAAAGAGGCATTCTATTTTCATACTCCAAGCAATCCAATTTTATCCATTTTACCTGCAGAGAGGCAATTATTTTGTAATGAACAAACATTCACAATTCCCACTTGGCACACATTGTGCAAATACAATTCAGTTTTGTATCAGCAATGCATATTCTCCCAGCCATCAACAAAGAAAAGGAAAGATACCTCAAAACTTGCCTCCCCCTTTTTTAAAATTCAATTTATATGCCGCCTTTCTCCAGAGACTCAGGGCGGTTTACAATCTTAAGAAGCATAACTCAATGTGCTTAGCAATAGCCTTCATTCTTTGTATATCTGCTTATTAGCGGCATTTTTACAAGGTCAGCTTATTGCCCCCAACAATCTTGCTTAGGCAGCCAAAATTGTATATTGGTATTGGAAAGCAGCTGGAGAAAACAGGCATAATGCTTAGTAAAATCTCCCTATCAAGAGAAAAAAGACTACAATTCACGTGTCTCAACCGCCCTGGATGAGATTCTAATTCTGATTTCAAAAGGGTTAGGTGTTAAAAATAGGAGTGGGAGAAGGACATCTGGAGACGGGTGGATTCTTTGGGCTGCTCTCTTCCCATTACTAGTAACTTTGACTTTCCCAGATCTTTCCGCAGAATTTGTTAAATGATTGTGGTTGATGAACAGTTAATTTCACCAGTCAGAATATCATTAAGAAGAGGAAGATGCCAAGTGTATAAGAGAGGCTTCTTTCTCTGATCTTCAACTGTAAAGATGTATTAATGTTAATCTCCTTTCTGCCTGGAGTCTGTATATATCTATGCCTGTCTTAAGAATGAAAGAATTTTGACATTCACATAACTTAATACATGCATACCCAATCCCCTTGCATCTAATTATTCCCGCAGAAGGCACAGCTAAGAAGTGCTTGTGAGGTTAGGCAAATAGTAAGACTGTTGCCATTCAACTAAAGTTTTTTGGTATTCCTCAGTTTCCATATAGTTGATTCTAATTTTACAGTTAGTACCCCATCCTTATAATAGATGTAGGTGTGGTATTGCATGATTAACCTGAATTTTGAGGCTACTTAGACAAGCTAATTCTTCCTATTTATTCTCTCAAGTTGTGAAATAACATTTTTTTTGTTCCAGTCCCAGATCTTGTAACTGTAACTCTCCTTTATTGTACCAAGTGTCCAGTACCTATTAGACGCTTAATTCTCATTAATATATAACTTTCTCTTTCTGATGTCCAAACCAAACAAGGTTTAGAGGGGGAGAAAGAGGTTGCAGAGCTGTAAAACTTGCCTTCATCAGTCAAATTCTGAGGCTCACCACTTGGGCTCACTGTGAGAGATTGGTAGTGTACTAGTACTGTAAGTGGGTGGGGACAATTTCAATAAACATGAAGTTGTATGTTTCAATCCTTGCACTTCTTTTAATATTCTCCAGTCTTGGTATCCATCCTCCAAATTCTAAATTAGCTAGCAGCACAAGAGTTTCAGAAAACTTGTGCAGATGAATAGGTGAGAAGGGGGAAACACAGTATAAAATTTGCAAGGGCAAATTTTAAAGTACACTTTAAAGATAGATACATCCACTCCCCTCTGTAACTCGCTATAACATTTGTCAATAGCAACCCACTATTTAAATGGTAAACTGGGTCAGGATTATAATTATAGGGGGAAGGTCTCAACCTCTAATGATTAAATTGTTCCTGTCATTAAAAAAGGAGCCTGCTGTTCTCTGCAGAAATGGATCATTTAAAATGTTGAAAAATGTCCTCTTAAAAATGAAAAAACTAATGTTAGTACTAGGTTAGATATACTTTGTCTGAAACTTTTTAATCGAGGCTCATATTTCATTATGAAGCCACTTCCTTGATAAAAGCAATAGACAAACTTACTTTTAGATAGAACAGGACCCATGCTTTATCTAAATAACATGGCTTAGGTCTGGGGTACTTGCGGGAGCATCTGCTGCCAGAGTCATCTTCGCGTCGCCCTGTGCACTCCCACAGACAGGGCCTCCTCAGGGTGCCGTCAGCCAGACAATGTCAGCTGACAACCCCCAGGGGGAGAGCCTTCTCTGTGGGCGCGCCTGCCCTTTGGAATCAACTCCCCCTGGAACTCCAGTTGGCTCCTGACCTCTGGTCCTTCCGCCGTGACCTAAAAGCTGGCTGACCTGGACTGAGGGGGGTGGTTATTGATTTATATGTCTTTATCATTATTGGGATATTTATCTAATTGATTTTTAACTTTTGTATTATGTGTTTTTAGTGTTGTGAGCTGCCCTGAGTCCTTCGGGTGGCATAGAAGTCCCAAAAATAAATAAATAAATAAATACATACATACATACATACATACATACATACATACATACATATTGCCTAACATTTCTTTTGTTCTCTAGAATCTCTGGTATAAAGCCTGTAGCTTGGATGTGTAGGACTTTTTCTCATTTTCTTTTCCCTTCCTCGTTGCTTATATTATTCACTGACACTTGACCTTTAGATTGCTTTCTGCCTACAATTGCCCATTTTTCTGTTCAACCATACCTTCATCTGGTGTATTTGGACTCTTGTGCTGTATTTGTATGACAGACAAAGCTGAAAAGCTCGGGAGTTAGCACTTGTCACACATCTCCCTCAATTACATATGAATTTAAAATGTTCTGTGCCTTGCTGTGAATTTAAACTAGCTACTATCTGGGATTGTTGGAAACGGAATTGTATAATCTAGGGAAATCTTGGATGTGGTGGAGATATTGAGCCAATGACATTGATACTTCAGTATTTTGCATCCTTCTAAATGCAAGGGGGAAGTAGAAAGTACATCTAGAGTTAAGTATTGTTCCCTTTTTCACTGTCTGTTCTTTGTCTCTCAGATTGCTAATCCACAATCACTTCTTTTTACCTTACTTCTTAAGCAAATGGTATCTTGGATTTTCTTTCTGATAGGATGTAGTTACCTAGGTGGTGGACTTTGCCTATAATGTGTCCCTTCAAATAAATAACTTGTTATACTCATAAATCCCGCCTCAGTAATTATGCATGAGATCATATTCCCATACTTTCAAGATCATTCCCATGTTGCAGAACACTTCAATCTCCAATGGTGTAAAGGTGACAATTCCTAGAACCCTGAAAAATAATTGTATCTATTTATAATAATAAACAAGCTGGTGCCTCCTTTGCCCCAAGCACGTTTAACTCACTATTTTAATGACTCTCCCTCAATGAATCTTTGAGGGAGGACAGTTTGTTTTCCCACAATGCTTTGGAAGCTAATTAAACGGCACCTGCAGGCTTTCCAGGAAAAGGCTGCAGTGCTGCTTCGTGACCATGTTTTAGTATTCTGGTTGCCAGGCAAGCCAACAGGTCTCACAATTTTAGGAACCAATCAAAGGAAGCATTTTGTCCAGTGACAAACTGGAGCAAATTCTATTGGGAAACACTGACACTAAGCATCCTCTAGCCTTCCTCTCAGAATTGATGTTTCAGCAAAATGTTTTCTGCATTTTCTACATTTCTGCTGTTCTATTTTAGCAAGAGTCTTATATATGGTATGGGAGGAGGGAGAGACTGGGGGAGGAAACCAGTTTTGTTTTCATCCACATATTGCAGTCTTAATTTCGATTCAAGATGTTTCTTTTGTTCATAGATTGAATTTGACTGCCTACTTTGCAGTCCTTTCAAAAATAACTTCTCAGCTTAGCCCCGCACTGTATCCCTGACTCAGAATCTGTGTTTGTAAAAATATCACACACTGCAGTATATAAGAGTGTATCTAAATACCTTCTCACAAATGTGACAATTTTATATTCAAAAATAGAGCTTCAATCTGTCTCTAAGCTCAAAATATCCCTTGGGGGTGAGACAGTGGAGATAAAACAAAGGGAAAGCCCCTTTAGGAAATATTGGGTTCTCATGGAAAAGGACAGGATATAAATGAAAATAATCAATGGAATTTGTGAGGTGCTTTGTACTCATGTCCCCAAAAAGGTGCTTTGAAGCACAGAAGGGTACAAATGTAGCCCTTTTACAATGTTTTGATACAACATCATTTTTCAGAATCACAGTCATAAAATCGCTTGAAAGACATTGCTGTGTTTTAAGATAGCCTTCAAAAATAGCCCCATATACAGTGTATGGGAATTATCTAATATTGCACAAAGAATTGAATTATCATAAATATGCAGAATAAATATCTCCAGGCTATGAATTATCATCAATATGCAGAATAAATATCTCCAGGCTATTTCTGTCTTGGAGTGTGGTTACAAATGAAGAGCCAGTCTGAAAAAAATGGAAGTGGTTTTATACCATAGCATCTCTTAGACTTTTAAATTCAGATCACTCTTTACCTTCAAATTGTGAATCAGATATTTCAGAAGAAAATATAGATTCATCCAGAACCATGCGCATATCAAAAACCATCTTCTAAAATTTTCCTTTCAGACAACTATTCAGCCAGCCTTTAATTCTAATCTGTTCAATTAGCCCTTTTCCCACCATCTAGATTATATTGTTTAGATCTTAGTCTCCTAATCATATTTATACCAAAATTTCTGAAGCCTTCTTTTAAGAAATTTTGTGCAGTTAAATCAGTTCTGATTTTTATAAATGACTTACTGAATGGAGCGAAATCTATGTTAATTTGGCACTAAACTAAGAAGGTTGTTCAACATCTTAGAGAATGAAAGCATAATTCAAGATGACTTTGACAGACAGTTCAAATACAACAGGATGATGTTTATCTATAACAAATATAAAGAGCATGGTTGGGAAAATCAAATGCACAGGTTCATATTTGACATGTTGGAAGAATATAGACATCCCAGTGGACCATTAGCAGTATATGGGCAAAAGTTTGGTACCTCAGTTGCACCTGACATATTGTTTTCAGTTCTTGGGACCACAGTTTAAAAAGGGGAAAACTGGAGCATATTTAAAGAATTAAATCCCAGAAGATTACTGCTAGGATAATCAGAGAAGCCCTATGAAGAATCATCAAGAGAATTGCGCAAGTTTAATTAAAAAGAAGGCAAAAGAGGGAAATGTCCTCAGTTTTAATGACCTAAATCAGTGTTTCTCAACCTTGGCAGTTTGAAGATGTGTGGACTTCAACTCCCAGAAT
>JANHFR010005157.1:0-12165 GCA_032468015.1 Mimophis mahfalensis | reverse complement strand
AGAATTCTGGGAGTTGAAGTCCACGCATCTTCAAACTGCCAACGTTGAGAAACATTGACCTAAATGATTGCTCCAGGAAAGAGGGAAACTATTTTTCTAAGGGAAAAGATCAATAGATTAAATTTAAAAGAAAGGCTGAACATTAAAAAGAATTTCCTGACAATCCTGCTGTTACTTGATAGATATCCTATTTAGAAGTTTTCAAATGGTGGCTAGAGATGATTTAGTAGATTCTTTTATTGAACAAAGAGATGGATATGGCAACCTATAGGGCTATATGATTGTTTCCCTTTATAAGATTCTTCATTGTGTTATTGGTTATGTCCATGCCTCCTAGGACTGATAACAGCAAATCATCAAGCCATAGGCCAATCTTTCAAAGTATTAAAGATTTCATGCCTTAATTAAGATTCACTCTTAAGTGAACTTTGTAGAACAAGCAGAAAACTCTCCAGATATGAAATGATGACTGATTTTATTGTAATTGAGAAGTAAGTGATAGTTTTTTAAAAAAAAATGTTAAGAAGAAAATCAGCTAGATGAATCAAGGAAGAGAATTATTGCATTTAATGAGAAAAAAATAGCCTACAATGATAAATTTGAGGACTTGGAATTAAAATATTTTTAAAATTAAAATGAGATGAGAGATTCATATTTGTTCTTCATTGATGATGCAGGTATGCATTCAGGTGAAATTTACATTGAAACTCTCTCCTCTGATGAGCATTCCTGCATATTTTCAAAAAGTACTTATGTTAGAATATTTTACATTGATAAGTATATATAAATATACAAAGTGGGTGCTACTTCAGCAGAACAGATTTATGAGAAGAAAATCAAATGTAAGTCTGAAGATAAAAAAAGCTGAGAAAGGAATCCAGAAAAAGGAGAAGCAAAGAAGTTTGCAGATGATTAAACCATAAAGTAGAGAGTGAGTTCTCTAGTACTAGACAAAAAAAATATATATATATCCTGCTTCCTCTATCAGATCTCAGTTTGATTAGAAGGCCTTTGCTCTTGAAATTTTCTCTGTGATCTTGGGCTTACTTCAATGCTTGGTGACTCATAGGTGGGCCTGAATGGTGTGTCTTTCATTATATAATAATCTTTGCATCCTCCCTGCCTTCTCCCAATTCAGTGAAATCTTGAATCATTTTTTCCTAAAGGAATTCCTCCTGGAAATTTTTTCCAGGCTGAGTACTGAGGATAGCCAGAGAAGCTATATGGTAGCAGAATAATGTGGAACAGCAATAGCAGGGTAAAATAAGCTAAAAATACTGGTAAAAGAAAAAGAATTTCTGATTTTTGAAAATACCACTCCAAAGGACTTTTTCAAAGAAAAAGAAAATTTCTAAGAAATGGCAAAGCAGACTTCGGGCCCCCATTAGCTTTAGCACTTCAAATGGCTACAGTTGTCTGCTAGAAAACACTAGTTAAAAATGTCACTGTATCCATTATTACTGTATTTCTAGATGAAATACAGTGTGAATAAATGATTAAAACATTCAACATTAAATTAAAGCTAAACTATAATACCCGTCTAGACTAAATTACTGTCTGTAGGAAATGGTATACCCTATGTACCATTCAGAAAGTTAATGTTGTAATGTCCTATATGGTTCAATGGCTACTTTTATTGAAAAAATGTTTAGCTCAAACTCCCCAAAATATAGGACAAAGGAGATTGGTCCTAGTGAGAACTTGGATGCACCAGCAGTTTTTGAAGAAAGTTACTGATATACAGTATCATCTGTGAAATTCCAACCTCAAGCCACCTGTTAACTATAATATAAACTATGAAAATATATTATATTATAATGTAATATAAACTATGAAAAAGCAAATAATTATATTTGTTTTACTGCAATTGACAGGTGAGTAGATTGAACTGGAATATTTGCAAAGTGGTTTGGACCTATTTAATTTTTTTTTTATCATCTAAATCAACTGTGTTTTAATGACATTTACTGAACCACCAAATTTAAAATTGTTTCAGGATGTTGCAGATAAAGACTTGTAACAGAAGCTGAAATTTTGAGAGTTTTCTCTGCACATCTCCTTCAGCTCACCAACCAGTCCAAGTTTTGCTGATTTGTATTTCATTCTATTTCTGCAGTGTTTCAGCACATTGCCTGTACTACTGATGACTAAACCTGTTTCTGACTTGGAACGCTTCCTCAGCGTTGATTTGGGATGTTAAATTGCCATTAAAATTACATCTGGATATGTATCTGGAACTGGGTTTGAACATTATTCTACTACTTTGTGAGTCTGTGAGTAAAAATAGTGGTAATGGTGAGACCAGGCTTTTTTAATCATGATACTTGGTTTTATTTCTGTTTTCTAAAATTAGAATAATCAGCAAAAACAATGACCTTAGCCAATGTAGTTCATGTTGTGTGAATTCATGGCTAATGTAAGACACACTTCCAATGTGAGTATCAAAATGGAGCTATCTCTTCCATTCTGTGTACAAAAACTGATTTGACTGACAGTTGAATCTTGGTTCAACATTATCCCAGATATTTTCACTATCCTAATAAGACAACATCCTTGTATCTAGAGGATACAAGGAAACCTGAATGGTATGCAGTTCTTTCCTCTAGCACTTTTTTATACACACAAGCTGATTGCCCCCACTTGTTTATTGGTGAAATTAGTTTTCCATGGCTGGATCTAATTCATTCCTACAAAAGAGTTGCTATTTACCTAAAATGGGAAAAGTTAACATGATGCCTCTAGTTTCCTTTCAAGCAATAAATAGCAATTTTTAGTGTCAGAGCTTCCATTTAGAACTGATGCACGGGGAAAGAGATTAATTCCATTCCTCTAGCAACTAAAGCAATCCAGTTCAGGCCTTATATCCTTGTAGCCATATTTAATTTTTGCTAAATAGCTGTTCTTTCTATGATGGACTATTCTGTAACAGTCAAGGGAAGCAGATGACTTCTGCTATCAGATCTCTACAACATTGCCAGGAAACGGGCTTCAGATCATACCCTAAAATTTGCAGATGAGGTTCCAGAGTGGAGGGATGTGTTCTAAACTAATGTTCTTAATCTGCCTAGCTAAAATCTATGGCCCATTTTCAATCAGCTACCTAAAGCAGAACCCAAAACAAAAAGTATGCTCAAAAATCCCTTGATAGATGTCTCTTAGATTTCATATAGCAGCCTCTCAGAGGCAAAAAAAAAATAAAAAAAAATGATATTTTCATCAGTTCGGTTTTAAAATGCTCATTTCCTTGATTACCATAAGAGGTGCTATACCCCCCTCTTTCCTGCCACATAGACAGAGCTTTCCTCTACTAATGGTAGTCCACTTTATGGACAGAGGAGAGGACTATGTTATATGGCTGAAATGGAATCACGGTGTTCATGCAAATGATGGTATCATCGTCATCATCATCATCATCATCATCATCACCACCACCACCACCACCATCATCCATTTGTCCATAAAGAAAGGACGTGCAGAACTGCAGGAATAATCTAGCTGAATTTGCAGGATTACCATATAGAAACATCCAAACTGGATCAAATTATCTCTAAATGTGAGAGATGTATTTTCCTTGTTTCTGAAGCTCATGACAGAAACAATAATCCTCCTGTGTATAATCATGTAATGACATGATGTGCAGGGTGTGAATTTCCTCAATCTCAAGAGTGATTGTTTGCATCAAATTCTTTTAAACTTAAGCCAATGTTCACTTTGAAAAGGTGAGTGTCTTCTAATATCTTCAGCAAACTAATAGTTATATTTGTTACATAGATGCCACATATTAAATTTGATCTTATTATGTATACCTGAAGAAAAAAGCAGAGGAAATTATATCAGTTTACTGAAGGATAAGACAACATTATACTGAATTACTATTCTAAGAGTCTGTTAACACTTGTTTGTATTAGTAGGCATTAAATCTGCTTCCGTGCAGTGCAATTTATACAGATGAAACATTTTCAAAAGAATTGGGGGCATTTTTTCTGCATTGGATCAGCCTCCAAGAAAATAAAAAGAAAACTATGCTTCAAACTGAGAAATCAGTTTGTGTACTCCCCCACCACCACCATCCCAAACTAGAAATTATTGTGAAAACTGAGATTGTGAGAAAAATATTTTGGATTCCTCTTTTTAATACTACGTAATCTTATTTAGACTTTCAATGCAGATAACCTCAATACCTGAAATTATCTGACTGAACATTAGAAGTGGAAAACTGAATTTTAAAGGTTACTTTTAAAGAACCTACTCTCATTAATAACATTAAATGGTTTGTATTTTCTATGGAACTATTTTCATTCTCAGTAAAATTTTCAACCCTATTTTTAGGGTTTATACACACATGTATTAATTTGCTAAATCATGTTTGTAGAAAGGATGCTAAAGTTGTAAACCAAAACACACTGAGTATGCCAGAGTAAACATGCTCAGATCTGTGATGCAACTCCCTCAAGCACCATCTCTTGAAAACAAATAAGTATATTCCACTGGTTGTCTATGGATTTACTTCCAGGGAAATGTGATTAGAGTTAAACATGCATTAGAAAATTAAGCAAATTTCATTTCAGTTTTTTTTAATTTAATTAGTTATGCTATATTTTGCTCAGAGTCCAACAGAATCTATTAGGAAAAAGATCTAATATCAAATAAATTCCTGCAGAACTCTCATATTGCAGGTTTTTTATTGATAAACAGCAATATTATATAGTTTTTGTTTATTTGCTCTTTAGAAACATACACACTCTTTCACTTCTCGATTCTTTTTTCTCTCTATCATTCTAAATTATTTTAATTTTTTATGTTTTAATATCTTACCTCTTCTCTTTGACTGGTCATGAGTTAGGGTTAGTTTTGAACTGTAAACATGCATGAGCAGAGGTGTTAAATCATTATCCAATGGAGAAAATGTAATATTGTGTCTGATATTAATTAAGCATATAGCTGATCATAAATTTCAGTTATAATTTGCCTCTGTTGATAGGCTGGTGTTCAGATTTCATAAGATTTCATAAAATATAAGCTAATTTTAAAAATATTTCTTTTTATATGCAAGTATAGTTTTCTGTTTTATAAAGATACAATTAATATTTATCTTCAACACTGCCTCTTATTAGCCATTCCTCTGAACTTAGTCTTAAAATGGTATCTTAAACCTATAGTAACTTTGTTTCATAATAATTTTATGACAAAAGATACCAAATGAAAATTGAATTAAAATACAAATAGTCTTTTTTATACTGAAAATAGCTCTCATAATTAAAACTACAACCTTTTAAAAAGCGATATGTATTTTTTAAAAAAATCTTCATTAACAAAAAAAATCTAATGATCTTTTTATTTAAAAGTATGAACACTTAAAATATGGACCCTTAGTCTTTCAGTAGATGAATCAGGTAGCACAGACTAACTATAAACCCCATTCACAAACTTCATTTTAATCTCGGGCTTCTATTCCCCTTGTCAACGTTCTAAATAATGGAATGTTGAAATGAATGGAATTCTGGTTTGTGTGAAAACCCAGTGACGTAAAAGCTTTGGTGTAACAAAAGGTTGAGAAAGAAAATGAAAATATACATTTTGGAATCATGCAGTTCAACCCCACATATTTTTACCTAAAAACAAGTACAACAGTAAGATTTATTTCAGAAGAGAAGAATCTAATATCATAGCATCCAAACTTATCCAGCTTAACAACACCTTTGCTTGCATAGATGATTTTAAGCATCACTAAGATATAACAGCAAAAAAAAAAAAAAGTACCACTCTGGCAGCAGTAATCTGTTCTGAAATAATTGCCAAAGTGTTATAATAGTGGATTGTTAAGAATTAATATCATGCCATTTTCCTATTGCAAATAAAAAGAAGCCTTAACACTCACCCATTCCACTAACAAAGCGTTTAAAAAGTTTAATCCATCAGAATGTTCAGGTTTTATCCTTTCCAAGATATCAGCTCTTCAAATTAATCTGATGTGGAAAGAATAACATTCTCTCCAGCTCTTATCCTGCTTGGTTAGTGACAGCTCTTTATGGATATCAGCAGCCTTGCTGAAGTACTATTGTAATCCATCCAAGCTTCCCAAGATTGTTCAAGAGATTGAGTCTGAAATATACATCATCTTTCATTTTGGAAGCTGCTCGATGCTCTCCCTGCTGTATGTCTCGCTTCTGAGAGGCTTGGATTATCTCAAACTGGAGGTAGCAGAGACTTGGCTATTTATACAGCTTCTGCATTGCCTGCCTGGAAAAGGGAAGGAAGAGGAGCAAATGAATCTGAACTCTTCAGAGATGCAAAATGCTCTCACAGGCGTGGGCATTTCCCAAATCAAACAGTTTGTATTCATCAAACTGGAAGGCAGCCCCTGGGTTCGAATAAGGCAAGAAAGCAGGCAAAGATACACATGGCTGTGTGGAGATTCAGTTCAGAATAACAAGAAAAAGGAACAAGTAGCAGCAGAAGAAACAGCAGGAGAGGTTGAGCATCTTGTGATTGCCTTGAATTACGCTCCTTGGGGAGGGGGGATTTCAAACAAAACAAAACTGTTGAAATACAGCAAAACTGTCTTGTAGGGAAAGGAATCGATTGGATCAGCTATGCTTATGCAACGTATGTTTCTATTTTCCTGGTGTTAAAGCCTCACAATTTTAATGAAAAAGAGCAAGATTAGTCTGTGAGTTATAGCCTTTCTCAGTGTTTAAAAACACCCTGATATCTACAGGGCTTATCCTGAGATGAAATCATTAAAATAATTAGACTAGTAAACACCAGAGTTTAAACTCACGAGAAGACCTTTTGAAATATCAAATAAAAGGATAATTAACATTCTATGATTTCTGATAAAATGATGTGGTTTTCTCTCTTTTTTTGCTAGAAATTGTTAGAACTACTACCATCTAATTGGTAGAGCTAACAACCTTTCTGGCCACAGGGCTGGCCTGGAAGGGGTACTGCAATCAACCTGGTTGCTTACTTCAACATTGGCTTTTGCAATATCAGAGGGCAGCAGCAGGTGAGAGAGGTCAGACTGAACACAGCTCTGCCCTTCATCAAAATTAAATTGAAGAGGGGCCTAGAGAAAAAGCTGTAGAGACTGCTCCCTCCCATCCTTTGGGATCCTTTACCCAAGACCACTATTTCATTCTGAATAGAAGAGAGGAGGAGGAGGAGGAGGAGGAGGAGGAGGAGGAGGAGGAGGAGGAAAGTAACCCAATCCTCATCAAGCACACATAGTCTTGTGCAGATGGGATTCAATGCTATGTATCTACAAGTTAGCTTTTCTAACAGATCTATGAAAACGATTATAATATTTAAACAGAATTTCAACATATTATAAGGTATGTTAGAAAAGCAATGCAAATAATCGAAAAGATTCTTAAGCATTTACAGTTGATAATTTTCTTGTAATTTTTATCTGGTACAATTAACAAAGTTATTGGGGGAGAAAAATGTTATCTGAGTACATATTTATGACATGCATGAATAGAAAACCATATTATACAGTTTGTTCCATAAGTAATAAAATATTCAGGTAGACTGAAATTGATCAAGAAATTCTAAGTTCCCCATGTTAGCAGATGAAAACATCAGATTGCAAAATTGTCCTTTTGCTGTCTGAAATACAAGCTAAACAGAAAGGTCCCAATATAATCAAGAAAAGATGGCCAATTTACTCATTTGATTTTCCTCAATTTCTCAGTTATCAATTCATGGTTTCAATTAATCCTTTACCAACTAGTCTGATAATATTGTAAAAATGAATTAATTTTTTTAAGCCACCTGGATTCACCTATGTGTGAGTTTGGCAGCTATATATATTTATACATTTGTTTAATAATAAAATGTCTTATATTTCTCCTACCATACCATACAGCTATTTGACATATTATATGCATTCACTTTTCACAATTTTTAACAAAATGCATTTTGTATATTATTTTGTATAAATACATATATTTTGTGCAGCATTTTCCTAATACACTTTTCATTTTAATTGACAAATTGCCGTAGCTTTTAAAATTCAGAGTGGTTTAAAAGGTGCTACAACTGCCACTAAAGCCAATGCAGTCCTGCGCTGCATTAACAGATGGATATAATCAAGTTCACGTGAACTTGCCTTGGTAAGACCACAGTTGGAATACTGCATCCAGTTTTGGCTGCCACAATGTAAAAAAGTTGTTGAGATGCTAGAAGAGCAACAAAGATGGTTAGGGGACTGGAGGCTAAAACATATAAAGAACGGTTGCTTGAATTGGGTGTGTCTGGTTTAATGAAAACAACATCAGGAGTGACATGATAGCAGTGTTCTAATATCTAATGGATTGCCAAATATTTCTGCCACAAAGAGACGGGATTCAACCTATTCTCCAAAGGACCTAAAGGCAGGACAAGAAGCAATGGATGGAAACTAATCAAGGAGAGAAGCAACCTTGAACTAAGGAGAAATTTTCTAACAGTTAGAACAATTAATCAGTAGAATGACTTGCCTCCAGAAGTTGTGGATTTTCCAAGATTAGAAGTTTTTAAGAAAAGATTGGACATTACCATTTGGCTGAAATAGTATAGGCTTTCCTACCAGAGCAGGGGGTTGGACTATAATACCTCCAAGGTCCCTTCCAACTCTGTTGTTCTGTTCTGTGCTGTTCTGTGCTGTGCTGTGCTGTGCTGTGCTGTGTAAGCAGATGTAGTGGCTTGAACCTGAAACAGAACAATGCCTCTTCTCTGGATAACAAATCAAATCTACTCTCAACTATGGAAACTCACTTAAAAATTTGGGTCAGTGACTCTTTCAGGCACCTCACAGGCCTAATGTAGGGAAAATCTTGCAGGAGAAAATACTACGTATTTCAGCTTGACATCCTTAAGGAAAACTAGGATATCATCTAAGTAATAAACAATTATTTCCTGAACTGACTAATAAAAACAGGCTTCTTATTTTACAAATAGCAACAGTACAACTCATTGCTATTTGGAACTAACATTTATTTCCTGTTTTTTTTAAATCTTTTTTCTAATAAAACAATTTTTATGTGCAGTTTTTCCATATTTTTCTACAAGAGCGCCATCATATATGCAGTCTGAAGAAAACTTTATTCCAGTCCACTAATATATTACAAATTAAATCTATTTTCTTACAATGTGGATCTGATATCATTTTCATGTATATTTGTCTGAAAGTAACTGAGGTGTATCTTTGTGTGCAGGAGAGATAGAAAGACATGATTCATATATGTCAATATCAAAACTATACTTACCTTGGATGGGAAAAAATCTAAGAAAAAATGCAGAAATATAAGTAATAACTGTCTTTCAGATCAGACTATGAATTCATGTGTGGTCTAATATTCCATTTTCAATTGTATTGTTGGAAAAACCAGGGAGGAGGCCTCAAGCTTGGAACTAGCCTCAAGTCCTTGCATAACCTCAAGAGATCCAGGACTAACGAATGCTCTGAGCTCTATAAAGCCTTATCTATCCATTCCCAGGCTGGGTCTGAAAGTCTGGGGAGATTCTTGTATAACAGGCAGAAAGGAAAAAAGTAATAAGCATGAGCTCCTTTTTTCAAAGAAAAACCAGAAAGTTCAGTTGCCTCTTGAAAAAGCATCTTTGGGACAGCCATGACCTGGATGACTGAGAATCTCCATATACATTAAACTTGAACTCTACACATGTAGGTCTGTTGCTTGTGCCTGACATGTATAGGCACCACATAATTCATCTTGTGTTGAGAAGCAGCTGCTTTCAAATGACATGATCTGATATATTCCTGAAAGACAGGAACAGAACCATTTTAAAGCCTTCAGTTCTTAAGGTTGCTAAAGGGTCCAGAAGGAACAACAGAGTCAGGCTTAATCTACTAATTCCCAGATAGTGTTCATCCTTGATGGCATTATTATTATTTTTTTATTCACTTTATATGCCATCCTTCTCCAGAGACTCAGGGCGGCTTACAACCTTTTCATAGCAATAGCCTTAATTCTTTTGTATATACCTGCTTATTAGGACATCCACCGCCCACCCAAAAGTGGTGTTTTACAAAGTCAGCTTATTGCCCCCAACAGTTTACCTACCTCGGAAGGATGGAAGGCTGAGTCAACTTTGAGCCAACTTAATTGCAGGCAGCTGGCAGCTAAGTGCTACATAACAGGACTTTAGTCTGCTGCATCACTGAGGCTCTTATTTGCTTTTTTCAGGATTGCCTGGAATTGAGAAATCTTATCTTCCAGTCACTTTGCTCGACCATTGAAGTTTCAATACTGTCCTAGTTCTGCCCATCTCAGAAAAACCCAAGGTAGGCTTCTTAAAAAGAAACCCAATACTTTCCCCTTTAAAACAAAAGGGCCTGCATTTCTTAAGTGAAATGCTTCTAATAGCTTTCTGATTAGAAGTTACAAACCATATTTGACTAGACTAGAGTCTACATGTTCAGTGGGACATAGTGTGTCTTCAGCATGTCACAATCTGAGATTGATCCAGCCTTTTTGTTAGCTGTAGTCTCCTAAAAGTAATGGTGATTTTAGTTTATTTTATCTGATGTTCTATTCCCAGGTCCAATCTACTGATGACATCTTCCTAGCCAGGCTTTCTGCAGTGTGGTAAATAGTGAATTGGTTGACTTAAGTAAACATGCCACCAAGTCAATTTTCTGGCCCCTGCCCATTCATATTACTAATTTTGACATATAGTATTTGGAATCAAACTTTAACACAAGTGCCATGTCAATGGGTTGTTCTAACTCCTACTTAACCTGCTACACTTATAATGGTTCCCGTTACTTTTTAGACTGCTACTTTGTGAGCTGAAAGCACAACTGCTGCTGAATTTACTTAACGAAGTTTTTCAAGGATTTATCACAATTCTGTGATAAATGATGGAGGAGAAACCTGATTGACTGTCTTTTGACTCATGTTTCTGCACAGTGAAATGAACATGGAAGAACAGCTGGATTGCCTGCATAGCAAAAAGATATTGATGGGAAAAGGATGGCTCAGTGCTTGTTGTTGAATATAGAGTATCGTATAGAGAAGCTGCAGAGGTAGTTGAGCAGCACCTAATTTTTTTTTTCTAAAAGGACAGATCTGTCAGCTCCCTTCTCAGTGTTCTTGTAATTTAATGTGAAACCTGACATTTGGATGTCTAGTCAAATGAGGATGTGCATATTCATGTAAATGGAATTCCAAACTCTTCCTAATGAAACATCCTTTTGGAAACCTGAGGAAATGTGTGAGCTGAACTGCAGGTGATTTCTGATATACCTGGAGAAACCTCTTTAGATATGTGTTTTACAATTAACCCCAGTCTTCTGAATATGAAGATGTTATTAGAGGGCCTATATTAGAGGGCCTATATTCTTTGAATTTTTTCTAGGGGAACCACAGTAATTAAGTATTTGAATTTTAGAATAGAAAGATTGTTATTAATAACTAAAAATTTAAATTCTTCAAATAATACTATAAA
Organism: Mimophis mahfalensis; assembly: GCA_032468015.1. Classification (NCBI taxonomy): domain Eukaryota; kingdom Metazoa; phylum Chordata; class Lepidosauria; order Squamata; genus Mimophis; species Mimophis mahfalensis. The sequence continues at coordinate 711 of JANHFR010005157.1, read as the reverse complement.
GTGTTCCTAACCGTGTGCAGAATGCCTTGTTCTTGGCATATCATTGCTTCTACCTTGGATAATTCCAGTGTTAATCCTAATATCTTTTCCAAATAAAGTGTTTCAGATAATTGGCTCTCCTGAGCAATAGATTCAATAGATCTATTGCTACAGATTTTTTGTAGCCTTGGTAACTAGAAGTTCAGCATTCCTTTGATCTAGCTTTGCCTATCAATTTAAGAATTTGCTATTCGAGATAATTTATGACAATATAAGAGTTGAAGATCGGTGTAAATGTAAACAGATTTGAGCCACCCCCATGGAACACATTAAGTTAACTCCACAGAAATTTACCTATTGTCTGAAACTGTGGAGCTGTTCTTTCAGTTTTTGCTTTTTAAAGTCAAGGTAGAAATAATTCTAGATATTATTGGTGAATTTGAGAATGGAAAATGCTAGTAAACTGGCTCAAATCATCCCTACATAGATCTGATTACTGAAATATTATTATGTACATGTCAACTCAGGATTATACCTCATAAATTAATGTACCAACACATACATTAGTTTAGAGTCTGTTTCTGTTTCTTTCTTTCTTTCTTTCTTTCTTTCTTTCTTTCTTTCTTTCTTTCTTTCTGTCTGTCTGTCTGTCTGTTTCTCTCTCTCTCTCTCTCTCTCTCTCTCTCTCTCTCTCTCTCTCTCTCTCTCTCTCTCTCTCTCTCACACACACAC
>JANHFR010005156.1:3627-13762 GCA_032468015.1 Mimophis mahfalensis | reverse complement strand
TTTTTTAACCATTAATCGAATTTGGTAGTTTAATTTGCTTTTAACTATTTATATTGGCTTCTTTTAATATGTAAGCCACCCCGAGTCCTTCGGGAGAGAGGCGGCATATAAATTCGATAAATAAATAAATAAATAAATAATAATAAATAAATAAATGCATAATTTGAACTTCAGGGGGAAAAAAACAATTGCTACCAACCTACCTTCCATGAGAACCTGTATACTGCACAAGTCAAAAAGAGGGCTGTGTAAATATCTACAGACCCCTCACATGCTGGACATAAATAGTTTCAACTTCTACCCTCAAAATGAGTGTCAGCAGAGAAAATCTGCTGGCCTGGATGTTGCACATATTAAAAGCCCTGGTGATAGTGTGGGCCAATCAGGAACCTTGGAGGAGGTTTAAAATTCCCTCCATCTCTGATATCAGCAGTTAACTGACATCAGAGCCTATAAAAGGATGGTTCCTTCAGAAATCACCCCAGTCCTTGTAAGACCTAATTTAGTTGTGCACACAGGTGACACAACTTTAGGCCTAGGGTTCAGCATCACAGGAGGCTGTACATGTGTGTACATGTGTGTGAGGATTAACTGACAGGAGGTTAAATAAAAGCATGACTAGGGAATTCTGTAAATAAGAAGATCTTTTATTTATACAATAAAAGATTAGTGTTTGTTAAAGAATAGAAGCTCTGGCACTGCTTTGTTGTGCTTGTGCTGGGAGAGACGATCTACGACCTCAAACAAGAACAAGAAAAGAGAATTAAATCTAAATTCTAACAATGACGCTATAGGGCACTGCGCACCAGAACAACTAGACACAAGGACAGTTTATTTCCTGAATGCCATCACTCTGCTAAACAACTAATTTTCACAACACTGTCAAATTATTTACTAAGACTGTTTTCCCACTTATGACTTATGTGTTGCTTATATATTTACCATTTATATTGTTTTATTGTTTCCTAGAATGAATTGATTGCTTATTAGTAACCTACCACTAAGTATTGTATCTTATGATTCTTGATGAATGTATTTTATTTTTTCTTTACACTGAGAACTTATGCAGCAAAGGCAAATTCCTTGTGTGTCCAATCACACTTGGCCAATAAAGAATTCTATTGTATTCTATCTATTCTATTCTTTAGTATACCAATTTGATATTGGAAATCCTTTTGAATTCAAAAATCTTTTAAAATGCTTTACTTGTTTTTCCATGCCTGTTTCCATCTTTAATGTTTTTACAGATGCTGTAATACTGTTTCTTGTCTTTTTTAAACAGCTTTCTGAAACTGTTAATTTCCTTCCTAAGATTTTGTCTATCTTGGCTTTGGCTTTTCTTTTCTTGGAAATTTCTACAATTAATTCTAACATCCTGGGGTTTTTCCCCTGTTTCTTAAAGACTAAGTTTGTTTTCACATTCATCTTTAAGAACTTTTTAATTTCATCCCATAGTTCCTATTAATGAGGTTCCAGACTTCAAAGAGATTCCTGATGTTTTCCTTGAAAATGAAACCTATATGCTCAAAAACATATTGTGGGAAATGGTTATATATCTTCTTCTTTATCTTAAATTGGATTTGCACATGAGCAATTTGTAATCTGTTCATTTTATCTATTTATTCAATTTTTATATTTGCTTATATCTGCAAATGGTTCTGGGTGGCTCACAATTCAGAAACATACATCACAAAACGTATGCTATAACTAAGCTCTCCACCCCCTTTTAGCAATTATATAGTCAATTTAATTTCTATGTGTTCCATCTGGTGACATCCATGTGTACAGGCACGTGTTTTGGATGTTTGAAGACAATGTTAGCTAAGAAGAAATCATTGGAGTGGCAGACATTGATAAGTCAGTCTCCTGCTTTATTTATGTATTCTAATTGATACAATCCAACTAATTTTTCCTCTTAATATTTCCAACATTGACACAATCCAAATCATAAGTGACACATCTTGCTTGTGTGTTCTGTGAATTTGAAACTGAACATATCATAAAACCTATAATACTCCTATTCTTCTGGACGATTGGTATATTAATTGGTATTCATGAAGTCTGATTGATACTATATGGCCACTGACTGCATTGTAGCAAGTGGAATCCATGCCATACCTTTCGTATCTATAAAAGTAACATCCTTCTTCCTTGTTTTTCACATTCTATGTAGTAAAAAGCTTCTGGTTGAACATGTCCAATCCCAGTCCTTCTCAATTTGCTGATGCCTAAAATGTCAATTTGTTGTCTTTTCATTTAACCTTCACTGTATTGAGTTGATCACATTCATGCTTCTTACACTCCATGTTCCCAGTGGGATTTCTTTTTGGAGATTTGGATTTTTCTTTCCTTTATAGCAACATAAGCAAAAAGACATTCTGAAGGATTCAAGGAAGCCATGTCATAAGGACCATTAGTATTTCAAAATATCTTTAATTCCTTTTTTAAAAGTCAAGTTTTATTTATTTTACATGTTACATAAAATCTCATTCCAAAGGGAGCATTCTCCAGTTCACATCATTACATCAAAATAATATTCAGCTGTATTCCTTGAATCTGAATGGATAGAATCACTTGAACAACAAACCTAACCAACATGTATTTTAACTATTAACCTCATAAATCGTTTCTGAGAAATATACAAGTCTCTCATATATAAATTCAATAATAAATTATTTAAGCTATCTACATAATTAACTTCATCTTATATTTATATTTGTAAAATTCAAGTATCTAGAAATTCTAATACAAAACATCTAATCTAATAATTTTCCCTGTTAAAAGTAACATCACAGTCATATTTAAACTATCAATATAAACATCATTTCTAATGCTAACATGCATATGTTCTTAGCTATTAATAAGTTCAAATTCAATATTCACATTATTATTTCACATTTCTAGTTTGTATCCAATAGTAGAATGTTCCCCAAACCCCGTAATATTCTGATTTTTCTTTCTCCTTAATAGCCAGAGTTAATCTGTCCATTTCTGCACAATTAAAGATTTTCTTAATAACACTATCTTCTGTCAGTATTTCTTCATTTTTCCAGTGTTGAGCAAATACTATCCTTGCCGCTGTAAGGACATGAATAATCAGATAAGCATCTATTTTACTAATTGTGTCCAGTAAAATTCCCAATAAAAATATTACAGGTTTCCATTCAATATATTGCATAGTCATTTCTTCCAGCCAATTTTGAATCTTCAACCAATACTTTTTCAGTTGACCACAAGTCCACCACTTATGGTAAAATGACCCAAGCAGTTGTTTACACTTCCAACATTTAGCTGATTTGTCTTTAAACATCTTAGCTATACTCACTGGGGGAAAATGCCACCAATAAAACATCTTATACAAGTTCTCTTTATATGCTGTTGACATAGTCAATTTATAATTCTTAGTCCATAATCTTTCCCATTTATCCAATTCTATACTATAACCAAAATTATTTGCCCAGACAATCATTGTATCTTTGACTTGTTCCCCCATAAGATTATACTCTAAAAGGTAACTATAGCCTCTTAATCAGTTTTTCATCTTTCTTCAACAAATCTCATCTAACTGGGTCATACTTTGGTGGAAACCAAATAGGTTAACATCCTTGTCATTTCTTGACTGAATTTTCAAATACACAAACCAAGTTATGTCCATACCCTGCTCTTTCAACTCCGAGTTTTCAATTCTCCTTTTTCATTCAAGACATCTTTGTATCTATAATTAGTTCAACTTCACACTTGTAAATTAAAATGTATTCTAATAATGCTACACTTTGGCCTTGAATAGTTAACCCTGAATACTTTTATCATATTCAAACAATAAAAATGCATGGAATTATAATTATCCTTATTAAAAATCAATTAGAGATTTTAAGAGCACTTTAAAAATTATAGTCGGGAGAAATAATGATGTCCAAATATCTTAATACTACATCAGAATATAGCAGACAACATTAGCCTGAGTTAAAGGTTTTCTTATGTACCTCCTTATTAATGACCTTTTACCTTTTCTATTCTACAAATATGCCTGTGTTCAAAATAGTACAGTCTCAGGAAACAATTTTGATGGATTAATGCTATTAAATACCATTTAGTTCAAATTATAATGTCTTAGCTAAAAGAACTGTCATCACTTTGTATATTTGTTAGGTTATCAAGAGACTATAGTCCTGATTTGTAGGTCACTAATTACAAGGCAAACTTTGATCTATTTGTCTAATGGTTTATTGTCTGCTTTGAAAGGACAGCCAAGTGAATCTTTGAAAGCTCTGTACTGTTTTGCAGGATATATTCATGGAAGAGAAATATATGAACTACAACTGAAGTACAAAAAATCCTTTCATGGTCATATTCTAGAATGTAGTAACTCAGATTCTAAGATACCATTGTAAACTGACAGAAAATAGCATATTAAGAGAGAAATCCAGAGACAGTCTGATATGAAGCATATTATAATAGCATACTATGAGTGGCTGTAGACAGTTCCAGAAGTAATTGCAGCAGGAGCATCAATCAGCTGGGCCAATAGTGACTAGGCACAAGTAAGCTACTAGCCATATTATATGCCATAGTTTTGGAGGTATTTAAACTAAAATATATTCTGGTCTGAGGCTAGCCCACTTTATTTAAGAATATTATTACTTGGACAAAATGGAATGACTGGTATACAGTAGAATATGGCTGGATACTAAACTATATATTTGTTTTCGTAGATTTTCACGGGTACAGATATGCAAATCTTGGTGTATTCAGGTCTTTACCTGTGTAAGGTTGAGGGTAAACTAAATATGTAGACACCCCAATAGCTTGTAACAGTTTGAATCTGTGAGCCTTCTCAGCAAATCTATTCATACCTTTTGCTAAGTAATTGAAATAACTATTTTACCAATGTGGTGCTTTATAGCTTCAAATGTCTCCTACTGAATCAAGAGGATAAACTGACTAAGCTGCAGCTTAGACATATGCTTCTACTATAATGTAATTAGGCCACATGTAATTATGAGATATTGGACTATTGCCATCATTAACCTTTATATTTAAAATCATAGTGTAGATATAATTGAAATAATGTATTTGAAGCTGTACTGTTTAGTGTTCTTTCATGCACTTTTAATAATTCCATCACTTATTTTATTTAAATAATTTCCATTAATTTACCATCAATAACTTGAGTCATAACATTACTTGAAAAAAATAATAATGAAAAAATCCTCTTTTTCTTTTTCAATACAAAAACCATAGGGGACTTCTCAAAGTTTATGCCAGGAGTTGGACATCAGGTAGAAGAAATAGGCCTTGATATTACGTTTTGACCCTGAAAAGATTAAAGAAATACACTCCAGTCTTTCACAAGATTCTTATATTTCCAATTACATCTAGAATAAAAAAGAACTTTTTCCAGAAAAGTTTTGGGAGGAACAGACAGCCATGAAAGTGCAGAAAATACAGAAATGAGGTACAATTTTTCATCAACACTATAGTTTTATATTAATCATAGAAAGACTCATATGGAATAGCTCGTAGGCAAAGAAATCAGAGGCCACAATAAAAAGAAATTGGAAGTGTCACACAAAAAAGCGCAAAGTACAAGTTTTTACTGCATTAAGGATCATGGTAGGAACATCTCTTTTCCACATATCAAAATTATATTTAACTCGAATGGGAAATAATCTATTTTTTTAATCAAATCAACAAGCTTGGCTCTGTTAATTTTCTTTTCTAAAAAAACTCTTGACAGAAATACAGAATATTTTTTTTCTCTCTTGACACTACAGTTGATTAAAATATTGTAATGCCTTTTCTCTCTTTCTCTCTTTTTTTCTTTTTTTTAAAAAATTGAAAACAGCAATGTAATCAGATTCTGACTCTATTGCTGTAAGGGCAACCATCCATCAGTCTTCCTGCTATTTTGCTGACAGATGTGAATCTTGGCAATGTTCATAACATTTTATTGTATATTTTAAAAGCCAGAACTATTTCGTTAAGTTTTTGTTTTTAAATGGTTCATGGATTATTCATAGATTCTGTGATACCACCCACTGTTCCATTTAGGATCAAAGTAAAACAATTTGAACAATTAAAACACTAACAGTAGGCCATAAATAAGTCCAAGGAAAGCAAATATATGGGGCTGCCAGGCTGGCAACTTTTGGGCTGTGGGAACAAATTTTGCCTTCTTTGAACCCTTGGAGGACTGCATATAAGTAGCGACATAGTCTGTTGATGGAGGAATGAAGCACAGACACTATCTGTTTGCTCGTATAGCCACACACACCACAAGACTGTTTAGAAAAGCCCCCCTCCATTTCCATTCTTATCTGCAAAAATGTCATCCTTTAACCTATTGAGAAGTTAGACAAAGGAACTAGATTTACATCTATTCTGACTATAGAAAGAAAAGCATAAAGAACTCATGCGGCCACCTTTCAAACATAATTAATCCAATTTTAATTTTTAAACTATTAGTTATTTTATTTTAGCTGCTTCTGTTCTTTTCTGTCTGAACCAATTGCTACCCTCTATGTAGATTAGTTTCTTTTATGTGTTTTCAGGGTGTTTACTCATATTTCTTTCTACCAAATCCAACTAAACTGTTTTTGCCAACTTAATTTATAAACTTCATTTTAACTCCGATTCCATGGCCAATGAAAAGAAGCATATTCTTCACTATACATTTCTGTTTCCACTGTGTGTGCTAGAAACTCCTCTTAATTTTCAGTTCTCTGGAATGAATTTAAAAAAACTAGCCTTAAACTAAAACCAAATGTAATACAATTATGAAGGCAGAACAATATGTCAGAACATTTACATTCCTCCACTACTTCTTAAAATTCACAAAGTAAATATAGGAGCATATGAAGCTGTAGTTTAGAGTAACTGAAGCCTATTTTTCAGTGAAGTGAATCTCTGCCTGGGTTATTAATGTGAACTTGTTAAAAGATGGCAAAGTTGCAAAGTAAACAATATCTGAAGAAAGCAAAGCTGAACTGATAATTAATAAAATGCTTAGCAAATGGTTCAATACTGAGTAGGAATTAAGATATGTAAAATCTGTTCTTTTAATATGAAATATAAAATATAAAATGTGAAAATTAATGTATCAAGGACCAAAATAATTCTGTTTCACTTGGAAAATGGAGCTATACACAGAAAAACTAGAGCAAATGGATGAATTTGTGCACTTGCTAAAAATGGAGAAATTGAATAATTTGAACATATCCAAATGCTGGTAGAAGGGTAGAAGACAATAGTGTATATAGTCCATTGCAAGAAGTAAATGTTTGTTGAAAGAAATGAAAATATCTATATATGAAAGTGTGTTTCTGCCCAGCTCACTAATAAGTGATGGATACATCAAGAGAAATCAGTATGTTAAATGTAATAGGAATGAGGTACTTAGAGTAAGCATGTGTAATAAAACATGCTGAGATAGGTTGAACAATGAATGGATGATAAGTGAATGTGGTCCAAATATGCAATTAATGCAGAATATGAAAAATACATTAAGCTGGTTGAGTCATATGGAGAGAATAATCAAGAAAGATTGAAAGAGTCAAAAGGAAACGGAAAACAAAAAAACCTAGTTGAATAGAGTCTTGAAAAAGAAGTAAAATAAAGAAAAAGGAAATGTTTTAGATGTATGAAGTTATGGAAGCAAAGATGGTTGCTAGGATGGAAAGCTTTTCTGTTTTCCTTTTCATTTCCATCCTCTCATACCTTAAGTTTACTTTTTGTACTATTTGTCTCTTCTTTTCTTCAGTCAGTTACAATGCTGCTTATCTTGAAGGAAAGTAGCATGATGATAAGCATGTACATACATAAATTCACAAGAATTTCAAATAAATCCCTTTCAAATAATAATGCCTCTCTGTATGCAGGGCAGGGGAAAAGAAAAGCACATATTCTGGCTTTTCTATCTGTACACATAAACTTCCACTCATCAGTTCAGTTTAGTATAGCTTACAGACTCAGGATGTGCATTTAACTGTTCCCATGGTTTTCCCTTTTATAGATACTCTAGTTAGGAAAAAAGCTATGGCTTGATGTTCCTTTGTGTCTCCATAATTAACCCTCTTATAAAGCAAACCCTGAAGAAAAATATACCTCTTATTTACTTCAAACCATAATTTTACAGGGAATTATGTATTCTGTCTATTTGTACTCTCCTTTGCATTCTGGTTTTGGTACTAGAGCAACACTATTGATTGCAGCGGAGATAGAGAACAAATCTGGCACAAACTAGGAGTTTGTCAGGGGGAAAAAAAGAAAATCAATTAGAGTACTAAGGATATAGTTGAACAGAACTGAGACTGGGGGAGGTCAGAAGCAGAAGTAGAACCATCAGAAATTCTGAGGTTACTGGTAGTTTATATAGGAAAAAGGAGCTCCTGGTGGACAACTGGAGTCAGTAAATTAAAAAACAAATAAATAAAAGAATTTACCATCTCATCCATCTTTTGAAATTCCTTTCCCTATAACTATTAAGAAGATAGATGTAATTTGGGAACTGTGAATTATTGAGGAGTGCTGGCAGTTTGGCCAACATGAATAGGGAAGAAGATGGCATCAAACAAGAAAACTGCCCAGTAGACTAGAGAAGGCTAAAGAATAGACAAGCCAAGGAAAAGACAGAAGGATTGCATTCAGACAGCCATTTGGGAGGCCGGCCAAACAAGAAAGTACAATTAAGTAGCCCTCAAGGGAAAAAAAATGAGGAAACTGCTGCCTGAGATAGCTGCTACTGTGGTCAGTTTTTCAAGGGAGAGCCAGAGTTCGATTGTTGAAAAGCATATTGTGTCTTAGATATGTGCTGTATTTTTAAGAGACTGATCAATCTGTTGAATGTGAACTCTAAGTTCCAAGCCTTTCTGCAGACTATAGGAATACTTTACTGTTAGCTTGTTTGGTGGTTCCTTGACTGGCTTATCATTTTTGATTGTTGGTATGATGTTAAACTTAGTGTTAATCTATGTTCATCTGAGGGTTGATTGCTGGTGGGGAGTGATTGCTGGTGGGGAGGTATTTTGGTTTTTTTGCTCCCATTTGGGTTTCTGGATTGTGTCTTTTGTGCAAGTATGTAGATGTTGTTTATGTCTATATGACTACCCCTGGCCTATTTCTCAGAGTGCCAGGCTTCCGGAATTCTCTATTGATTTTGGACTTGGCTTGATCTAGGATGGTCACTGTGACCAAGACAAAGTAAACCCGAAACTTCTAGAGAATTTCTAGAAGCCTGGCATTCTAAAGTAAATACTCAAATCAAGAACCACCTAACAAGCTAACATTAAAAAGCCCAGCCAAAAAACCACCAAGATCACTCCCACCAACACTGACAGGGTAAGCCATTAGAATAGAATAACCATTTGAATTTGAGAGAAAACCCCATTCCCTACTAGCTCTGATAATGTTACCTAGTTTGGGTAATGGAACATGTGCAACAAAATAAGCAAGCTCAGATGGCACAAAGTCTCCTCTACATAAAAGAAATAAAATAGATTTCATTATTTTTTTTTAATTGTATATTCATACATGTATACCCAAGCAATTGTTTTGAGAATGATAATGCAGATGACGTTGTATCTTTATGTTGTATTTTTACAAAGTGCTATCTGAAATGCACAAGCAAATGTTATAAAGAAAGCTTTATTATATAAAGAACGCTTACTTATCCCAAGTAAAGCAGGAGAGATCACAGAAACATTGTCCAAATATTATTTATTAAATACATTATTTCAGTTAAGCATCCCCCAAAATGGTTCTGGCTATGTGCTGCTTGTCAATGACTTAAAATGTGGACTAAATTATCTAGGATGTTTTCACATATTCACATACAGTATACGTGAAAGCAAGACCTGGCTCCTTCCCCCCCTCCCCTTTGGCACCAGTAAAAAAAAGGCATTTTTCAATCATGACTATTATCTATTCTGTAGAAAATTCAGTGCTGATTGTAGCAATAATTTCAGCTCACCAGTGGAATTTAGGCATATACTGAAGCCAACCTTCTTTTCCATATAAAACTTACACATTTTACCATAGAAAGCCTGAATGTAGACCATATGGGTTGACTCAGCTTTCCATCCTTTCGAGGTAGGTAAAATGAGGACCCAGATTGTGGGGGCAATAAGCTGACTGTGTA
>JANHFR010005154.1:0-10598 GCA_032468015.1 Mimophis mahfalensis | reverse complement strand
ATGTTTTTATTAATTTTGTGTTGCAAAAAAAATTACATTCACTTCTGGGCTGTTGTTACATATAATACACATATGTTTACTAAAAACGCTCTTATCCTAAACAATATAAGTAACTTCTTACATCAGATCTCAAAATTTAACCACTAGCACTATGAGGTTTTACATTCCAATATATTAATGAGAATCAAATCCCTATAATTACCCCCACCACCTGTTAAATAGCTTTAAAATCTATCGTATATTCCACATAATCATATTAGAAACATTTTATAAGTTCTCTATTTCAATTAACACAGTTTAGTGAGAGGATTACCACAAATAAAATTATCCACGTATTCAACTCCAAGCATCTTCAATATTCCTTGACAAAACCTCATTTCATATTCATCAAACTAAGTATTTCTCATAATTCATTAACCTAGAATCATAACATATTTCTCCTATCTCCCAATAACTGCCCCATTTGTTGCTAATATTTTCCCCTCTTTAATCTTAATAAATTTAATTAATAAATTCAATCCTAATAGACCATTCATGTATTCTTTGTAGTTCTCATTAAAAATCAATACCAATCAATCACAAAAATCTCGAAATTACTTCTAACAGCTAAACAATCACTATATTTTAATACTCCTTTCACCCTAAGTGAAAGTCCTTCTACTACTTTGTTGATTCAACAAATTCCTAACCCTCATCCCCTTGTTTCTCATGGTGCGATACATTCTATTTAGAATCCACATATCTGCCATTTTCTCAGCTCGCCTTAGCACAGTGGTTCTCAACCTGTGGGTAGGGACCCCTTTGGGGGTCGAATGACCCTTTCACAGGGGTCGCCTAAGACCATTGGAAAACACATATTTCAATACAAATACAGGTGGATGTGAAAATAATTTTATGGTTGGGGTTCACCACAACATGAGGAACTGTATTAAAGGAAGGTTGAGAACCACTGCCTTAGCAGATCTGCCTTTTCCACTTCTTCTGATAGTTTTCCCAGGATTTTCCATTAAAATCCCACTCCCCTTTGTCAGAAAGCAAGCTTGATCAACATCATTTCCTCTTCTTCTCTTTCTGAGCCATTCCCTTCCAAACTCAATTGCTTTCATAGCTGTTGCTCTCAAGACCTTCCATTTGGCCCTTCTCTCCCTTTGGTGGCACTTTCCACAATCACGTGTAACCCTTTCTCTCCCAGATCTCAGACTGTCCTTCACTGGCTCAGACCTCTTTCTCCTTAAAAACTGTGATCACCGACTGTGCTCTTTGAAATTTTCTCTCCTTGTCACCTCTCTCACTTTCACCACCATTTGTGATTGGGGCTTCCCTGTCACCTTTTGCTCAGTCAGCTCCTCTCGTGCTACTCCTACGCCCTTTTCTGTCAAATTCTCTTTAACACAAAAGTCAACAACAGCTGTAAACATTTCCTGAGAAATTACTTTGAGCTCAAACATTGACTTCATCCAGTTCTGGAAGGACCTGTCATCCGAACCTAGTTGATGTTTTAAGTCCCATTATTTCTCATTTAATTAGGCATTTAATTTCTCCTCCCTTATTCAGAAATGCAGATTTCCCTTTCATCTTACCCTTGGATTTATTCACAGTCTTCCATTTGGATTCTTTCCTATAGTACAAATTCATCTTCTGATGTAGAGTGATTTAGCAGGCTGAGTCCGAGGGAGGGGTCAAATGCAGCATCAGTCTCGAGTCCCTTCATGCCCACAAGAGATCTAAGTCCAGCCCACCTTGAATTCCATTGAGTCTTTCTACTGCCAATTTGCTTTGACTATTAGTAGTTCAGGTTCTCGTAGAGAGCTGAATAAACCCTTATATTCATTTGAACTGCCTGGGTTTCCTGATTTCTGGTGCTTGACACCTTAGTCTATTTCAATTTCTGTGCAATGTGTTCATTTTGTTTAAGATCAAGAGGTAATTGTCCTCTGCCACACATACATCCATGTACCCACAGGATTTGGCCATTATAAAAATTAATTTTGCCAAATCCCATGTAGTGTCATTTTTTTGTGTGTAAAATTTTGCTCAAACTTTTGCTAGCATAATTGGCGAAAAAGCATACAAATTGCATTTTTCAAAATTAACATATTGAGTAGGAATTGATAGATCAGTTTGCTATCCCACTTTCCTTGTGTATTAATTTAGAAATTGTTCATCCCAATTTTCATGGTAATTGATTTTTTTAAAAAGGCAAAATTTCTGGCAGTATCATAATCTCAATTATTTTGGCACCTTGATTTATTTTTTTATTTATTATTTATTAGATTTGAAACAAGGACTGATAAAGAGAATGCAGAAAGATGTGAAATTCAAACCATTTTTGATGCCTTGGTTAATTTAGAAATTCAAATTAGACCCCTTCTCTTTAAAATATAAAGTAAATAGAACTTGTGAGCTTCCCTAATTGAAAGACAACATATGAGTTCTAGAAAAGTTAGTCAAATGGACAACCTGCTAGGTTTTTTGCTACTTCACACATGGAGATGTGACTTGAACAGTGCTTTCTTAGTTGTAAAAGTGATTTGATGTTGTTGATATGGTAACTGATCTCTGTATTAATCCCGAGTGTATTCTTTCTTTTTCCTGTATTCTATCTTTTTACTTGAACTTGGTGAGAACTTTGTATTTTGATCGTTGCTGGAAAAAAAATTGCTTGGTAGAGGACCTATTTCAGTCTATCTAGCTTATTTCTGCCTGTTAAGTGTGCCTTCCCAATGCTTTATGATTACATTTATTAGTGGAGTTGTAACATAGAATCTGAAGGTAGTATAAATAAATAACTTTAATTTTACAAAGAAGCAAATAATCAACCTTATTTAAATAAGTAACCATTACCTACAACACGCTTTATCCAGTGGGCTGCAATTTAATTTGGACAGATGTGATACCTAAACATTTTAAGCAGTGGTGGGATTCAAATTTTTTTACTACTGGTTCTGTGGGCATGGGTTGTTGGGCGTGGCTATGCTGTTGGCCAATTAGAGGTGGTATTTGCCGATGTCGGCCAATCAGAGGTGGTATTTGCTGGTTTTCGCCAATCAGAGGTGGTATTTGTCAGTTCTCAAAATTATCGCTACCTGTTCTCCAGAACCTGTCGGAACTGGCTGAATACAACCTCTGATTTTTAGAAATATTTTCATGGTAAACCATAAGACAAAGACTAAGTATGTTATCTTTGAGACATTTATTTAAACTAGTTATCTAAATAGTATGGTTCAGGGGCATCTTATGAGGGGATGCAACATCACCGCCTACAAAGCAGGATACTCCAAACTCCCGAGACTCCCCAGAATGAATGTTTCTGTACAGCAGATTGAAATCCCCAAGTATTAGTAACATTGATGAATCTATTGCTAGCTCAACAACAGCAGGGATGATGCAGGGCACGGAGCGCCATGCCCAACAGCAAGATAATTTATCTTGTTTTATTAAATTCTGTTGCATTTGATGTTTTCCATCCTTGAATATTAATATTCATTAATATTAATTAGTAAAATAAACCAGATAGATTCTTGTTCTTCAGTTACTTTGTTTGTGAATAGTATATATTGTAGAGCACTTTGAAAGGACTGCAAGACTAACTTGGTCAACTACTAATCCAGTCATGTTTCTCAACTTTGGCAACGTTAAGATAAGTGAGCCTCAGCTCTCGGAATTCTCCACTCAGGTGGGAGTTGAAGTCCACCCATCTTAAAGTTGTCATGGTTTGGAAACGCTGTACTACCTGAGGCAGTTTTAATAGAAATTCAGAGACTGTCTGGAACACGAAGGTCTACTTGCAGAGGAATAAGCTGGCTTCAAGGAAAGCTGCTTCACAATCAATCAGTGTCTCATAGATCAATTTCTCACTGAGAAATACAACTTCCAGAGTACCATATATCTCTACCCAGCCTTTACTGACCTTAAGGCAACATTCAGCTCCATCTCCCAGACTAAACTATGGACAAGGTAAACAACACTACTATTGATTGCCAACCATTATTCCTCACCTGAGCATTACGCGAGAAAGCATCATTAGAGTACCAAGGGCACTTAACAGCAGCCTTTGTAATAATCCTGGCTGTCGAACAAGGCTATTTATTACCACTGTAGAAATTACTCATTTTCTATATAAATAAAATGATAAACTGGTTTAAACCAACCAAATTACCATCCTCACAAAATGGTAGAAAGATACACACACACACACACACACACACACACTCACTCACTATACCGCTATATGAAATGAATGCAGCAATCCTTTCTAGGTCCCTTTTGGACTAAAAGAAGCCTCAGGAAATTTTGCACAGTACTGTGAAGAGTACTGGTTGTAAATTAATTATGCTAACATTAAAATCATGGTATCTGCTAATGTTTTGCTGTGTTTCTTGTAATAGCAGTGACATGAAACAGGTGTTGTATTTAAAGTATAGGGCAGAGGTCTTCCAGGCCAAAGACAATAAAATGGTTGGTGGTAGTTATGCTACTCAGAATGTGCCCAAATGTGCCACAGCTTATGGAACATTCTGTTGCGCTAAGTGCGGGCAATATGTACCCACAGCTATTTAGCTAATTGAAGTCAAGCCCTTAACACAATTACTATATGGTGCGTGGCTCAGATTATCTCTCAAGCTTGCACTGGTGGAGGTTGTTCAGTCCAAATTCCCAAGAACAACCTTTCAAGTCTCCCACTGTGCATCTAATGCAACCTTATCAATGGCGGCAAGGATCTTGACAGTGGAGTCCTATAGCAGAAGACTCACTCTTCCTCCTATAGTTTATCCCCTTAACATTGAGGATTGGATTTCTAATTACATCCAAGCAAGAAGTAGTTATAGGATATTTTCATTTCTAGAACTTTCATCTTCTGACTTCTTCTCTATGGCCTTCAAGAAAGCAACAGCGATACTCAGATGTTGCCTGCCTGGTATAGAAGATCAAACTGTTATTTATAGTCAATAGCCCCTAGGTCTGCATAGCTGAAAGTTTGAAATACGTCCTAGTACCAATGGCATCTCATGCAGTTGGATATCCCAAGGCATCACCTTAGTCTGGTGCAGTGTCCTTCCTCCCTTTTAGTGCTAAGGGGAAATACAATAATATACCATTGCTGAACAAACCCCTATTGAGCATATTCTCCTCTTATCATTAACAGAGAACCACTCAGAACCCTTATTATTCCACTTCTGAAGAATAATTCAACATTCACTACTCACATCTTGCTGTCTGACACCATCCCTGAGATAACGTAACACCAGATCCTATTTTGCTGCATGTAGAATTTAGGCATATATTACCTAAAGGCAGCTGAAGCTGCCTGATTATCGTCTGTTACATACTGCTTACTCCGAGCACTAAAGATGTGACTGATCTTTTCATTAGCCCCAACTGCTCATATTTTAAGTGAAACTTAACAAATGTCTGCTTTATACATATACCCCATCATTTATTTTAATCCTTTTAGTTTTATCCTTAGGCCCACTATGAAGCGAAGCATTTTATCTTTGAAATTCTTTTAGTTAAAATGACTGTTTTATCCTCTGTCACTTAATTTTAATCGTTTTTGTCTCATCTTTAGACTTACTGCTTTATTTGCTTTTTGCTGAGTAATGACCACAATATAGATTGACTTTATAGATCTCCCAAGACCTCAAAAATGGACGGAATTCAAATGTTGCACTTGGCTTCATTCATGTGCTGGTTTTTATCTAGATTTCCAAAGAGGTTCAGTCATATTTTTGTATGTGAAGGTGGCAGATCGATGTAATTTTCTTCCGTTTTTCAGGCTGCCTGGCATGAATTTGAAGAAGAGGACAAATTGTTCAGTTGTATTTGCCAGTAGAAGCTGTCACATTGCCATAGTTTCTAGTATAATAGCTGCTTTTGCTAGAGCAATGACAAGGAAATTCACTTTTGAAGTGTTCACTTTATCCGCTGACTTCATTTCTTTAGCTAATAGTGTAGAAGACTGCAATGAAACTTATCTTCTTCCATGTTTCTTTGAGAATAAATGTCAAAGAGCCTCCCACTAGTTCATGATCTTGCTCTGCATGGCTAATTTCTCTGGCTCGCTTTAGTTTGTATAGATGTTACTGTTTTAGTTATCAAATCAGTTGGCGCATTTGAGAATACAGTAGCAATATTCCTTGAAAGGTGGGAAAATAATTATGCTTCCAGTTAGTATTTGAAAATTAGTACACTGTATCGTCAACTTGAACAAATTAAAGGTTTGGAAACTAATCCAAGTTTTACAATGGAGAAAAGAAGAATGTCAGTGTTCCAAAGAGACTTCCCCGTTTCAATTCAGCACTCAAAGTCCATCCAAGTAAAAACTTTTATTAGAGAAATCATGTTGGCACATCTGGGAAAAACCCAAATCTAAAGTCCTGGGTTTTTTCCATCCAGAATTGAAAATCCCAAAGCAGTCCCCCTGGAGCCATGAGTAAATCACATTGTCCAATTAACAGTCAATTCTCTTGGTGCCATTTCTTCATACACTCCACTCCAGGTGCAGGCTGGTAAAAAGCTGTTGTTTTGTCTAAATATTACTCACAAAAGAATTCCCCCCTCCCAGTTTCCCAGGCTCAAACTGTGGCAGTCTAGAGGCAACTTTAATATGGCTGAACTATGTCTATATGGCTTCTGAGACTGACAAAGAATCTGTATTGCATTGTGTTTCAGGTAATAAAGCTTCTGACAGTGGTGAGTTGATCCACAACACTCCAACTGTTTGGGGAATAGAACTGTCAGAATGTTTGCAATCCGGCTTCTACTCAAGAAGAAAATTGTCAGCCTGACTGTGTTTAAGACATCAAACATGTTTAAGAGTGGATTGTCTTTGTGGAGCAAGCAGATCTAGAAGACAGTCTTGGAGAAGTAGGGAAATGAAGGGGAAAGAGAACACGGAGGGCTGGGGAATGGTAGAAGAGTGTAGACCAGACAGCAGGCTTCAGAAAAGTAAGGAAATAAAGAATGTAGCTAAAGAAGTTGTGTGGATGAGGTAAGGAACTGAAGGATGGCCATGGAAATGGAGTAAACAAACACAGTAGGTTAAAAGTAAATAAATTACAGAGCTCTTAAAACTCAGGCTTAATATAACATGGCAAGAAACAGAGGATAGCTGTAGTGTACAGTCTGGTGAAGAAGGTTTGATGTGTAAAAACACAAAGTCAATTAAAAACCAGAAAGCTGTCCAAGGATCCAGTAATATAGAGAAGAATAGCCAAAGAATCAGTATGCAAAATTTCACATACTAGGATTTATTTATTTGATTGTATTTATATATCCCCTCTAACATATCAATCCAATGCAATAATAAGATCCAAAACACAGAAATTATTTACGTGAAGCTAAAACTCATCAATAAAGGTAATGTGACCTGATCTACACCTCTCTCTGGGTCTGGTACCAATATGTTTGGGGCAGTCTGTAACACCCTCTTACTGATATTAAAGCTTGTTTCTGATTATTCAGACTTTTCCTGGTGCTTTCATATAGATGTTTAACAGCAGTTGAGATAGAGCCCTACCATATGGCATCCCTATAATCTCACTCTAGAAATCAAATAAAGGTCATCTTTAAATTGGTAAAGGCAGTGTGAGATATTCCTCTTGGCTGGTTGGAATATTTTCCACCAAATGGTATAATGTGATCAAAGTCTTAACTTTTTACCCTGGAAGACAGCTTAATCCTCAGGCAGCACCTTCTGTTGTCTAGCCAAATACATTTAAAAAAAAAGATGTCTAGCAAACTGTTTAATAGTCTTCTTGATTGGCTGATAACTGGAATATAATTGTATTAGTATAGAAGTATAATTGGGTTGGGTTAAGAAGAGGCAAGAACCTAGCAGTCTTTATCAGATTTCAAAAATTCCATTATAATCAGAGTTGCTTTACCACTTTTCAGTAACAAGAGACTAATTGGGGAGAGAATCCAAAAGGGTGGGCAGAAGCATAAGGTAACTGGGGTTGGTACTAAAAGGGTTATAAATGTTTTTGGACCATGTCTTAGGTGAAATTAAGCACCCTATTCCAGAAGCACATAGGAGAACATAGGGGAACTGAATTGACATGATTCCAAAAAGAATCACTTTAATCTTTGATAGCTTGGCCTGTTGCCCCCTGCACTCCCCCCCCCCCAATTTCAGAGCCCTACAAACTGCTGTCCTTTTTTATCAGTTATATTCAGAGTGATAAATTTAGTGGGATTCATTCTTAAGGTACAGTAATAAGTCTTCCTGATTAGAGTTAAACAGTATTTAATTATGTATGCAAATAATTATATAAACATACATGTAAGGCAATTTCCTAGACTTAGAGTATTATTATACAGGTAAATGATATAAATAGTAATAGGGAAGTTTAAAATTAACATATTGCTGAAATGTTATTGATATGATAATTAGTTGGTGATTATCTTAAAATTAACCTAAATTACAAAGAATGGTGGGTATAATTTACTAGTTGGCATACATATTATAATGATGGATGTCTTAAAATACATCCAATCCAGACGACTACTGTCTTGAAATCATAATTCAATTTTTATTAAAAAAAAGTTCATTTGCCCGTTGAAACACAGAAAAAGGAATTGCTAATAATTTTCCTTCATGAAATAGATTCTGTTTGATTAAAAACATCCATGGGATCCCGAGAATGATAGCTTGACAGATTGTAGTATTCTTTTTTCTGTCTTCAAAGAGCATCTTGGAAGTACAGCCATTCTGAATTAAGACTGGATGCTCTAAGTATGCTAAATGAAATTTCTTCCCCAGCTAGCTTAGTTCAATAAGAGAACTGATTTATAAGCAACAACTGCAAAAAATATGCAATCTTTCTGCTACCAGTGCATTTACAAAAGAGATTTTTTTATGAAAGGTATGTTTAATTTTATGGTAATACAACTTTATTTTAACTTAGTGGTTTGTTTTTCATTTTAATGTGAGGATTAGAAAATGGTGTTTGACAGGAAAATGTGAAAAGCTGTATATTTAGGTTTGGAAATATTATTTCATTTTGGCTTGCTTAAATAGCAGGAAAGAGCTAAGTGGCAAAGTATTCTTCATTTTATTTATTTATTTTATGTTATTTATTTCAATTTATATACTGCCCTTTTCCAAAATGGACTCAGGGCGGTGTACAGGGCATTAAAATAAATTAAATCTAACACATGATGTACATCATTAAAATAATGTACATATTTAATGTAAGGAAAAAAGGTTCCATACATATGATTTACTTAATACGATGTCTTTGTCCGATATTAAGATATTTTCCCATTTTCAGAAGTTCTGTTCATTTTCAAAGGTTTATGGACTTCTTTGTATTGTATTGGCATATAGAACTTGGCTTTCCACTTTAAGGCAAATAGTATTTGATGGGAAAAGGTGAAAAATGAATACTTCATTCTATCAGGTTTACTACTGATGACCATTTGATTGAACAACTTCTTTTGATTACTAATTTGGGAACATTTTATTTTATACTATGGCTAGGGGTGGGCTGCCACAGGTTTGCATGGGTTCAGACGATCCTCTAGCTAAGAGTTTACCCAGTTTGGTGAACCTGTAAATCTCACCCCTGGATGGGCCTGCCCACCCCAACTCTCTCAGGAGTCTCCACGTGGCCCATTTTGGATGCCAGGTAAGTGCAGGGCCCATGCAGAGGCTCGGAGAGGGTGAACTTCTGGGAGGCCAGAAACAAGGCTGTTTCTGGTCTCTGGAAGGCTATTTTTGCCACCCCAGAGGCTCAAGGAAAGCCTCCGAAGCCGGGGAGGGTGAAAATGGCCTCCGTGGTCATTTTCTATGGTGCAGTAGGCCGACTAGGTGGCATGGCCACCATGCCATGGCCACCCAGCAACCGTGTAGAGAACCGGTTGTTAAAGTTTTTGGAGTCCACCCCTTAGTACGTTAAAGTACATTAAAGGCATATTAAAATTATAGAAGCATGAAAATAGAAATACCCTGGTTTGAATCAGGACTTTTGTGATCTGAGTTTTGCCTATATTATGAACCTTCTCATCTCAGTTCTCTACTATCTTCAGTATGACTTATTTTACCAAACGAGTTTATCACTATTATTTTATTCATTCCATTTTTATTGAATTGCTTGTTGACTGGGCAGACAGTGAGTTGAATAAATAAATGTAGGAAGAAACAAATCTTATTTTACTGTTTGGTTTTATGCATATACCTTAAATTTTATTTTATTGACCCATTACATGATTGCATCTCCTGGTAAGAGGCTGTAACTCCTCAGGGTTATAACTCCCTATCTCTCTCTTATGATTTTTTTTTTATTCAGCATAAAACAACTGTTAAACTAGAGCTTGGTGCAAAATAAAACAAAAGAAAGTAAATTATGCCATTGAATGCTGGCAGTATCATCAGGTAGAACAAAAATTAATGCCAGTAAGCCACAGGGACTGTGTGTGAACTTTTCTCGCTGTATATTGTTACGTGCTACTTATTTTATTTCATTTCATTTTATTTCATTTCATTTTATTTCATCCATTTATGAAGCCGTGGTGGTGTAGGGGTTTAATGCCTCTTAAAGTAATACCAGCTGCCTGCAATTAGTGCAGGTTCAACTCCCACCAGGCTCAAGGTT
>JANHFR010005153.1:161344-175485 GCA_032468015.1 Mimophis mahfalensis | reverse complement strand
CCCCACTCACCCGCCATGCCCGCAGCCCAGACAAGGAGCTTCTTCCCCTCCCCCCCCCCGGACCCACTGGAGGACATCAAGGACCGTTTTGGCTGGGCACATCCTCCTGCCTAGCTAGTCCTTGTCCTCTAGCAGGGGGGGGGGGAAATCTCAGAAGCCCCGCCCACAGGTTGGGGGTCCCCACAAGTGACAAAGTGTATTAAGGGGGTCATGGCATTAAGAAGGTTGAGAACCACCGGAATAGACAATTCCCCTCTCTATGTCACTTTGTGATGTCATACTTGATTTTTGATCATGTAGAAGCCAATCATCTATGGAGATTCTCAGTCATCCAGGTTATGTTTGTCCCAAAAGTGCTTTTTTTAAGAGGCAACTGGACTTTCCTCTTTTTCTTTGATGATTTGGTGGTCATCCAAGAAAATTCTTCAGCTCTGGCTGGATGGTGAGAAATGGAAAGATTGCAGACAACTGGTCATTTGCATTCTTTATTAGAGCATTCCATCTGCATTTAAAAGACAAAAACCCCTCTTTTGAAGATAGCAAAGTCCACATTTTGGACAGAGATGGCCACTGGTTTGAAAGAAGGGACAAAGAGGTCATCTATGTCAAAATTGAACTGCCCTCTTTCAACAGAGGGTGATGATACAACATCATTTATCTCCAGTCTACAACACAGACCTTCCAACAGTTCCAAGAAGGCTACACACCCATTTACACTACTCAGGAGACCCTGATGACATAGATAAACCTCCAGGTGGTCTCAACAACTCTGTAAAAAGAATGCAAATAATCATCTGTCTGCAAGGAGTATAAATCCTTCCATTCCCCCACCATCCAATCTGAATTTTTTTGGATGAGAAGTGAAATGTCTTTGAAGAAAAACCAGAAAATCCAGTTTCCTCTAGAGAAAGCACCTTTGGGTAGAAGCCAATCATATTGGACAGTTACTCTTTAGTAATTTCACAAGGGAATGGGAGTGGCCCAAAGTCATCCAGCCAGTTCTTCATGCCAAAGGCAGGAACAGAACTCATAGTCCCAGGTTTCTATACCAGCACCAGAGGTGGCATGGCCATGGTGGCAGTACTCAGCCTCCTGCACCATGGTGAGGTTCGGAGGCTTTCCTCAAGCCTCTGGGAGGGTGAAAACAGCCTTCCCTGGGCTCCAAAGGTCCGCTGGAGTATGGAAACAGACCCTTGTTGAGCTCTCTCCAAGCCCTGCACTTACCTGGCATCCAAAATGGGCTGGGTGGAGACTCCTGGTTGGGGCAGGGCATGGTGAGTGGGGCCAGCCAGGAGTGGGATTTGGGGGTTCGCCTAACTGGGCAGACCCTTTGCAAGAGGATTGCAAATCCCTGCAAACCCCAAGCAATATAACATATAGTCCTTGACTTCTGACCCATCCCTTAATACAATTTTAAATTATTACCTTGGACTAAAAAAAAAAGTCTTCTCCGAAGACTCAGGGCAGCTTACAATGTGTTTAGCAACAGCCCTCATTCCATGCATATGCTAATGGAATAAGAAACCTTTATTGGCATTCATTTTATTCTGCCCAGTTGTTGCAAAGATCCATTTTTCTTTTGAGACTCAGATCTTTTTTATACAGTTGATGAATTTTATTAGTCATTATTGGAGTTGTTTTGAAAACCTGGAACCTCAATTTATACATAATAAAACCCTTTGTTAAGAGATGACATGTTGAAAATGACATCTAGCTACTTCCTGTGAACATTCAATTCCCATTTTATTTTTTCTACCAGTTATAAAATGTGCATAAAGATTTCCCTAAATAAAATATTTCATTTACAGAATTACTAAGCTATCAGTCACTAATCAGAATTTGCATATAGTCTAGAAAATAAATGACACAGCAGGATATAATTTTTTACAGTGCTGGATCTTCTATAACTGGGAAACAATCCTAGGCATTAATCCAATTGTTTCACAATGTAATCTATGCATATATATTCAGAAATCCTGCTGAGTTCAGTAATTATCTCTTACTAGTAAGTAAAGTTTTGTTATATTAATTAATCAGTATTTTTAATGATTTGCTGATT
Source organism: Mimophis mahfalensis (assembly GCA_032468015.1). Lineage (NCBI taxonomy): Eukaryota > Metazoa > Chordata > Lepidosauria > Squamata > Mimophis > Mimophis mahfalensis. The sequence goes on along the minus strand of JANHFR010005153.1, from coordinate 173,426 downwards.
CACTTAAAGGATAAATTTAGAAAATCTTGCCTATGCAATAATAGGTTTCTTTCTTAAACATTATGCTATCCATTAAATAGAAACATGAAATAGTAAAGTATAAAATCCATAGGACTGGGCAGTCTATAAATATTATAAAATAAATAAAAATAAATTACTTCTCTCTAAGATGAATAAACTCTATGTGTTTGCCACATTTTTTAAACTGAAGATTGACACTTTCATATATATTTGTTTCCTATATTTAAGCATGAATTCCAAAACCTGAAAGATTATGAAAATTTAGTAAATTAACTTACTAATAGGGATACAAAATAAAAATGGAAAAGGATTTTTTAAAAAATGTTCCTCATATGTGTTGAACTTGACTCCTGGTGTCTTCATAGATATATCTTCATGGATATGCACTTGTACTTTGCTTAGTCTATGTTATTATTCTTCAGTCACTAAGAGATGTCCAACTCTTCATGATACAATGGACCATAGAATTCCAGGTTCGTCTGTCCTCTATTGTCTCCCTGAGTTTGCCCAAATTAATGTTCATTACATCAATGAAACTATTTAACAATCTTGTCATCTTCTGACCCCTTCTCCTTTTGCTTTCAATTTTTTCTGATTAAGGTCTTTTGAGTCCTTCATCTTCATTAGACGGCCAAAGTATTTGAGCTTCAGCTTCACTATCTGTACTTCCAAAGAACCCTCAGAGTTTATTACCTTTAGGATTGAGTGTGTGGAGCACCACAAACTGTGGCAAGTTCTTAAAGAGATGAGAGTACCAGACCATCTTATTTGTCTCCTGAGAAAGCTATATATGGGTCAAGAAGGAACAGTGAGAACTGGACCCGGACTCACTGATTGGTTCAAAATTGAGAAAGGAGTATACTGTATACTATATACTGAAAGCTGTATACTGTCGCCTTGCCTATTTAACTTATATGCAGAGCACATCATGAGAAAGGCAGGGCTATATGAATCACAAATTGGAATTAAGACTGCAGGGAGAAATATCAACAACCTCAGATATGCAGATGATACCACTCTAATGGCAGAAAGCAAAGAGGAACTAAAGAGCCTCTTGATGTGGGTGAAAGAGAGCTCAAAAGTTGGTTGAAACTCAACATTAAGAAAACTAAGATCATGGTATCCAGCCCTTTCGATTCCTGGCAAATAGATGGGGAAGAAATGGAGTTAGTGACAGACTTTATTTTCCTGGGCTCCAAGGTCACTGCAGATGGGGACTGCAGCCAAGAAATTAAATGATGCTTGCTCCTGGGGAGGAAAGCTATGGCAAATCTAGACAGCATACTAAAGACCAGAGACATCACCCTGCCAACAAAAGTGCATATAGTCAAGGCAATGGTTTTCCCAGTTGCAATGTATGGCTGTGAAAGTTGGACCATAAGGAAGGCTGAGCGTCAAAGAATTGAGGCCTTTGAACTCTGGTGCTGGAGAAGATGCTTGTGAGTCCCTTAGACTGCAAGGTGATCAAACTGATCAGTCCTAGAGGAGATCAACCCTAACTTCTCTTTAGAAGGCCAGATCCTGAAGATGAAACTCAAATACTTTGGACATCTAATGAGAAGGAAGGACTCAATAGAGTAGAGCCTAATGCTGGGAGCAATTGAGGTCAAAAGAAGAAAGGGATGACAGAAGCAGTCACTGAAGCACTGAAGTGTGAGCTTAAATGGACTGGGGGGTGGGGGGGGGATAGTAGAGGACAGGAAGGCCTGGAGGACTGTTGTCCGTGGGGTCACAATGGGTTGGAAATGACTTCACAACTAACAACAAGGATTGAGTGATTTGATCTACTTGCAGCCCAAGGGACTCTCAGGAATTTTCTCCAGCACCGCATTTCAAAAGCAGCGCTCAACCTTCCTTGTGGTCTAGTTCTCACAGCCATATATTATTACTGGGGAAACCATAGACTTAACTACACAGAGATTTTCTTTTTTCTTCTGGGATGATTTTTGGTGTCTCAGTCAAAAAGTCAACAGTATCAGACACCCATCCAAGTGCTAAGTTCTTGTTTCTGAGCTCAAAGTCATCCAGGTGCTGTGATCTACTGAAACATGGGCTGGATAGGAATCACTATCACAGCTCTCAGAACAATGCAACTGAGACCTCCCAGAAACATGCTGCCTTGAGAAGCACTGTTTTGGGGGATCCTAGCCATAATTTCTCCCCAATTTGTTTTATATTGCTTTTCTGTTTCTTTATGCATGAGTCATTCATTCATTCATTCATGCATGCATGCATTCACTCATTCATTCATCACCGCATTTATATAGGTCCCATCTCACAAGTAAGATTTTGTGTGGCATACAATAAAAATAGACCATAAAGATAAACCATGAAACATTACCAATTTGGGATTTTTATAGTATTATGTACAATTGTGTGCTTCTGTACCACTGATTTACCCAATGACTTTTCTTGGCTGCCCTAAATTCTTATTTATAGATTGTGTAGAGGAATTATATATATTTTTTCTCTTTTTTATTCATCCTTCCCTTTCTAATATCTATTTCCATTCTTTGTTCAATAATTCCTTATTACACATCATCACCTCCTTTGTATGGATGGCATTGTTCTGATGACTTATTCAAAACAATGTGGTCCTTGAAATAAAAAACAAAAGGTCATTCTGATACTTCTGCAAAATAAGTCCTGTGCTGATCACAACACTTTGTTACTGGGGCTTCCAACTGAGACATGATACATCCTTGTGCCAATTATCCCTGTAGCTGGGGAAAACTGTTGCAATAACATGAACAATTCTTAGATATCTCATAAGACCACTATTGTGTGCTCAGCATACTTTCATTAATTTGTGCACTCAGTAAAATGGAATATTAGGTGACTCTTACCCCTAGCTTCTGTGATACAATCATAACAATTGGCTGTCATGATTAGAGGGAAAAAAGCACAAAGTTCCTGGGACCTTGCCATTAGGCATTCTGAGTGTGAGTGTTGAGATAAACAGCCAAAAAAAACCCCCAATAATTTATTATCCCAAAATTTTGTAAAGAGAGGAAATGTTACGCCTTTCAGCACAGATGGATAATTGTCCTGGCTGGAAAATTCTTTAGACTCAGTTATTAGCCACAAAGAGCAAGGATAAATCAGTAGGCCTCTATTGAAATATGACTTGAAAATAATTTTAAAAAATCAGATCTTGGGTACGTTCTAAACTAAAATATAAAAGGATTCTCATCTACAAGTGCCTATAGGAACGTCTGAATTGGTTTTGGAAAACTGAAAATTGGGAACTTGGTTTAGTAGCCCTACAGTAGATGTACATATGGGGTACTAAAATGGAAAAATAAAACTATTAAAAATGTCTAGGAGATATGAAAGTATCCTTAAATTCCAAAAAATGAGATTGGGGAAGGGAAAGCTTTCATGAAGGACTTGAGCTTTGAAATTACAGTGTAAGTGATAAATGTATTTGCATTCCAATAATATTTTTGCAATTATTATGAAGGTCATATTGAAAGCTGTTGAATTGGAGCATTACCTACTCCTCATAAATGGGAACAGAAGGAATATGCAAGCTCAAGACATTTAGAAAAAGCCAGCATAGTGAATAGTTCTATCTAGCAAATGGAATACATTCAATGCATGACAACCATGGGACCATTTCTGCTGTTATCACAATTTATTCACAAAGAAAATATTCAGAACATCTAGACAGAAAGAGAGAGATGGGGGGAAACTTAAAGCAGAGTACTTTCACATAGGAATAATTAGTCATTTGCTTATCTTCTTAAAAGAAAAGCAGAAGAAATATTGTACTCTATTCCACTACAATGAGTATATCTGTACTTCATTCATGTAGAAAAAGGAATGAAATGCAAAAATATAACCCACTATGGCACAAGCCAATGTCAAACCATTCACAGTCTGTTAAACTATTATTTCTGGAAGGAAACCACTTGTTTTACAGGTAGTCCTTGACTTACAACAGTTCATTTGATGACTGTTCAAAATTACAACAGCACTGAAAATAATGACTTATGACCATTTTTCACACTTACGACCTATCTCCTAGTTAAAAATGTAAACAAATCTGAAATAATAGGGATAGTTTTAGAAGGCATAAATTTGGGTCATATAATTATTTTTATTCTTATGCACTAATGACATTTGCTTTGTTATATACAAACATGATTTGAACATCTGTTGTCAATAATCTAAAAATTAAAATGCCAAGCAGATCTTTTCCTGTCATATTTAATCTCCACTAAATCAGAAAAAAAATTGCAAACTTGTGTTATTGCTTTATTTCAAGTCAGACAGACTCAACATTTATTCATACCACCTGCAGACATAACATTAAATTTTGCCATTCAGAACTAGAATCAAATGAGAAAGGATAATAGAAGAACACAGCACTGTTTAAAAATAATTACACCTTTTCCATTCACCTAAAACCATTACCTTATTATAGAGGTGTACAGTGAAGCTATGAAATAGAAATGCCTTTTAAAGTCTAAGAAATAGTCCTATTAGAATATCATAATTCCTCAGGCTATAAGAATTATGACAATTGTTAGCTGTCATAATGGTCACCCATATACTGAATGCAGAGAAAATCTATTACAAGAAGATGAGATATGAAAAGTGAAAGGTAGATGATCCATTACTCCAAGTATTGAGTGAAGAAAACCAAAGCCCTATAGAGTCCAATGGCAAACAGCTAATCAGGTAGATCCTACTTTCACCTAATTGTCATTCTTCATTCTTTTGTTTGTTCATTAGATTTAGATGCTGTAGGACAAGGACTGGCAGAGCCAGGGGGAGGTGTTAAAAGAAGCATCCATTTAGAATCATTACACAGCCACTAAGTCCAGCCCACTCTGTCCTTTCTCTTTTTTTCCCAATATTTTTTATTATTGTTCCCTTGACATACAAACAGAGCCACTTGGGCTTCACACTCTCATACATTTTTATCACATCCATCAAATTTTTATCTCCTCTCCATCATCAGGATTTTGCATGCCATTTTCAAAAGCATTATTATCATTTTCCAAGTCCTCCAAAATCAGCTTAGGCTTTAGTTTTACCAGATTATGCAATGCAGAAAAATCTTTATCAATGGCTTCATAAAAACTTGCTTCCATTTTCAAGCCAATTCCAAGGGACATCTCCGCTACTGTCTCTCTCTCCACTCACATGGAAGTCATTTAGCCTCATCACAGTTAACCTCAAACAGAAACACTTTCTTATCAATCTGATAATTCGCCTCCCAGCTGCCCTGCTAACACAATTTTGGAGCACTTTCAGGGGTATAGCTTCCTGGGGTAATTGTAGAAAAAACCTCTCTCACCCACTACCAGCTTTGTTTGTTCCCCACTTTTCTCCACCTCACTCCAGCATGTATCTTATGTGCAGAATGGCTTTGGCTTCATGGCACCCATACGCCGCTGTTTCATCTGCCATTGGCTACAGGGATGTCTGACTAGGGAGGGGAGGTGCAGCTCTCCTCGACCTGTCAGACTGTTTCCCCTCATTTCCCCACCTCTCTGGGGTGGCTTAGACCCCTTGGGGGGCCCTTGGGTGGGGAAGCCTGGAGCGAGTCCACGGAGGTAGCGGACCCAGCATCCAGCTCCACCAAAGACCAAACTGGAATCCCATTGACTTTTCTCTATTGTTCTCTGGGTGCCTATAAAACTGTTGTCTGGAAGATATACATATAGATAGATAGGTAGATAGATAGATAGATAGATAGATAGATAGATAGATAGATAGATAGATATACATATACATATATATATACATATACATATACATATATGTTAGCAATAAATCAGTAATTGGAACCTCTGCATATAGATCTGGGTATCCGATACTACCAATTCCATGAGGAGTCTGAACGAGTTAAAGAATAAAACCAAAAGGAAATGATATCGTATGTACAGTAAACTAAAAGAGTGGAAAAGCAATGTTTGGTTAAAAAAAACAAAACCCACAAAATCTAATAAATCCCACAAGAGATCCAACTCCTGGTGTCAGCAGACAATCTTCTGGGACATGGATGCACATTCCAAAAGGCCCTGGAGACAGAGAGGGCCAGTCAGAGAAGGGCATGGAGGTTTGAATTTCCCTCCAGTTCTGATGTCAGTGGCCAACTGACATCAGAGAGTATATAAGGGACTTCCCCCTGGCAGTTTACCTCAGTCCTTGTAAGAGCCTTAGATTGCTTAGAAATGTGTAGCTAGCTATCAGAGAGCTTTGGGCCTAGGACTCCAACTCACAGAGAGTTGCTGATTAATAGCGATATCTAGATAGACTAAAACTGATAGTCTGACAAGATAGTTGTTGTAAATGTAGTATAGCTTATATTTGTACAATAAAGAGAGTTTATTTGTTATACAATCTGGTTGGCATTCTTTAGTTGTGCTGTACAGGGTGAGAACAATTCACCAACCTCTAAAATACAAAATATATAGAAATATTTTAATGCCTGGTCTAGACCAAGACTTAGGAGAGGAACCAGGTTTTAAGACTGGTTTAAATAAAATCAGGGAGAGTCCACATGAATCTCAGGATGATTGTTAGTCTAGATGGCAGATGCCACAATAAATCATACATTATTTTAATGTTTGATTTAATCCTCTTGGAGGATGGATGGAACCTGGGTCACAGCTAATACAAACAGGGCTGAATTATAGTTTGGATACCTGACCACAGATAGACAAGCTGTCTTGACTCTCCCCATGAGATAAGGAGAAGCAGGGTTGTGGGAAGAAAGTGCTCAATCAAGAGTCCAAGCCACATCTCTTGTGTGAGTGTGCATGTGTGTGCTTTTGGTGGTATTACATTCTTCCAGAGCTATAGCTGCTTTCTTATGGCTAGATCTGAAATTCTAAATACTCCTGTTAGCTTTGCCAAATAATATTTGGCATTTAATATTGTATATTTAACATCAACCATTGCAGTTATTCACTTAGATAATAATTATGATTTATAAGGCATTCATTTTTTCTTATGATTTTCATTTTTAACTCTGTGATGAAGTTTTAAAAGCATGATTCATGGGTGCTAATTAACAGTAAGTAAATTTATGTCTTTTGTTTTGCTTGATAATCTGGAGATTTTAATAATCTGCAATCAGCAAATTCCAGCCTGCAACTGGATATAATGAGCTCTAGTTATCAGCATTAATAATGTTTCAAAATTAATTAGCAGGAGAACACTCAGGTTTTCCCTAGATAATCATACCTTAATTCATTTTCTAAGGAAAATAATTGGAAATGACTTCAGCACTAGATTTTTTTTACATGTCTGAAAACACACATGAAATAGAATTATTCCTTATCTGTTTTTAAAGCTCTTTTATTTTAAGTCTTTTCCATTCAAATGTCTTTATCCAAACATGCACAAACCAAATTTTACAGGATTTCAATCCCAAATAACAAATAAGGTAGCTATTAAAATGTCATAACATTGAAGAATCTGCATGTATCTGAAATTTCCTTATAGAAAGATAGAAACTACTAGTTAAAATACATTTGCCATTTTTTCTATTTATGTGTTAATTTTGCTCCATTTTGCATTAATTTAAATTTTCTATGTAGCCTGCTTAAAGCAAATGCATAAAACATGCAGAGTGCTGAGTATTGTCTGATATATGCATTTTATGCAGATTTTAAATGATAAGCTAGCTACATTTAGAAAGGTCAAATCTTAATTTAGAAAAGAATCAAGTTTACTTAATTAGACTAAATTTACTTTTGCTTGCTTACTGTTTTGTAAAGTTCCAATTATGTGGTAATCTGCAATATGAAAATTTAGAGGAAAGAGTGTGCTTTCTTATTCTTTTGCTGTTGTTTCCACCCAATCATATTGTTCTTTGGTAAAGAAACTGTGAAGCATTCAAGATAGTTTGTCACTGCAGAGCTTCAAGCGCTAGTCATGAAGAATACACGTGAACCTCGTCTTGTCTTTCTCCTTTTTCTCCATCAACATTTGCACATCCTAATGTCAAAGCTGAACTTCTCTCTGGCACTGTGAATAAATATATTTGCAATATCACCTAAATTTCAGCTACAGGAATAAACTATGAGGGGGAAAAATGAGAGCTAGAAGTCCTGAGGCCAGATGTGTCAGTTATGTCAACCATGAACAACTGCTCACCCTCAAGGCTATGAAATACATGGCAAAGAATCTTTTGAAATGTCAAAAGGCATGAAAAAGGAGCAAACAGGTGGAGACAATAAGAGGGAACAACATCCTGTTGCTGACAGAAAGCAAGCAAGCAAGCATTTAATGCAGTTCCAATTTAGTCTGCCCAAAAAATAATAATCCCCATTTAACCACTCAGTGTTGGTTCCTTGCAAAATATCTTCCAGATTTGAGCCCCACAGCCTAGATAAAGCTACAGTTTATAGATTTATAGCCATGCCCCAATACAAAAATAACAATGATAATATCCTAGGGCCTTCTACTACCACTAAGATAACAGACAACCTCAATGGAGGAACAAATCTTAGGAAGAGTACTCATCTTGTTCTTAAAATGTATTGTTCTGTCATCAAACTGTCAACCAGAAGAAGAAAAAGAATGGGAAAAGATTGTTTAGAACAAGACAGTGTGATAAACTGGGGGCTATAAGACTGTGGTGGATGTGATGGAAAAGAGCTGTAGTTCTTCAAATATCCTAATTAAGTGTGTTGCAGTTCTTAGATTCCATATAGAACCAATGGTACCTCCATTGTGTTGAAACAATTGCTACTATTCATGTCTAAAGCTATAAGTTATATTTTTTTTTAATAAGGAGAAAGCAAAAGGACTCAGACTATATATAGTTCAGAATAGGAAGATTTTTAATAGCTGTTGGTCACATTTGACCTGTCTTTGTATAATTGTGAAAGATATGATTCAAGACCAGAATTTTCTCTTTCTTTGACATGTGTTTTAGGCAGGGTTTGCACTTTTTAGCCACATTATTCTACAGCATATAGTATCATTTGGGGATGTGAGGCCTAAGCTGTTAACTCTTACTGCAGTTAGTCATTGTCTGGATTTGCCCTAATATTTATTTATTTGCATCTCATCTTTATTATTTTTACAAATAACTCAAGGTGATGTACATATCCAACATGATATATCCCATGAGGTGGGCTGGCTGAATGATTTGAGCCATGGTGGCGCAGTGGTTAGAATGCAGTACTGCAAGCTACTTCTGATGACTGCCAACTACCAGAAGTTCAGCAACTTGAAGATCACTGGCTCAAGATTGACTCGACCCTCCATCCTTCCAGATTGCTGGGGGCAATATGCTGACTCTGTAAACCACTTAGAAAAGGCTGTAAAGCACTGTGACACCCTATACAAGTCTAAGTGCTATTGCTATTAGGATTTCCAAATTCCTTTTTTTCTCTTAATTAACAAGTATGAGGGACATCAACAGGCTCAAGGAACTCTTAACAACCACCTGATTCATTTAACAACTGCAGAGAGTCACTTAACAACTATGGCAAAATGGTTGTAAAATCAGGCCTAACTCACTTAGCAATCATCTTGCTTAGATATGGAAGTACCAGTTCCCTTTGTGGTCATAAGTTGAGGACTACCGAACTCTCCCTTCTTAGTACTTTCCTGCAGGTCATCAGCATGGAAACAATACCCTTTTGGTTTTCTTTGGAAAATGCTGAATTTCATATTGTCTGCTTATCTAAGTGCTCACCATGCATTCTATAAGTAATTTTTGCCATGAAAGCACAAACTATACAAGGGCTTATTAATAATTTTTCATCAGTCTTCTCTGTATTAGCTAAATGAAGCAGATGGATTCACACATAAAAAATGACATTTCTCCCTTGCTATTTGTCTTCAGCCTCCATGTCAATCTCTGCTCCAGGTTGTGCTGACATTGCTTTAGCAGCACAGGTTAAATTTGTCTATCTTGCTTGATTGTATTGCCACTGAGAATGCAAGCAACTGTCATGAACTCTGCATTGAAAAATGAGCCACTCTCCATCCTCCTATCACTGTTTGCACATTTGTTCCTCAAAACTGAGGCTTTCTTACATCTTTTTTCCCCTCCAACACGCACACAAACACAGAGACACCAGACCACAACACACAGTATTTAATTTATTTGAAGATAGTTTATGTTGCCAATATGAATGTTTTTGAATGGTGAGTGTAGATATTTTGCACTCCTGATTACAAAGGGGGAAAAAAAACATTCAAAATTGTGAAACAGAGGAAGTGTAAAAGGCTGTAGACAATGCTCCTGCAAAACCAGATGCCAATAAATATCACCCTACAGATTAGAACTTGCTGGGGAAAGGATATTTGTCTGGTGGGTTGTAATGCCTGAACAGAACTTTTCTTTTTCTCTATTAGATTAGTTACATTTTCATTTTGACTTATCTTCATCTTGTTCAGTTTCTTGCTATTTTTGTTCTTTCCCTTCCCAATGCAATCATCTTTTCCTTTTCTCTTATCACCACATTTTTCTTTCATTCTTTACATTCCTGCTGAAAGGAGGGAGGAATAGGTACTGTATATGTTTATGTGAGAGGGTATGTGTGTAAAAAAAAAGTGTGTGCCACACACTTTTTCCTTTTTGTGTAACATAGTGGTATGCCTGCTTGCAGCCTTGGGTTTGATGGAGATAGCTCAGTAGCCAAGTTTTATCCATGTAGGGAATAAACCCAGTGTGCCACCTGAAGAGAAGATTGGGGGTTACAAGACTGAGGCGAGCCTCTTGGTGGTAGCTGGGTGAGGGAGCAGGACAGGAAGAGCTGCTGATGAACACCCAACCTGGATTTGTAGGAGATAGCAAGGAAAAGATCTTTGAAAGTACAAGTCACCAGAAGAAACACTTTTTTTCTCTCCTAAAGCCATTGTGGATAGCTGGCAAAGTTGATTGTGCTGTGTAGTAGTCTGTGATTGAAAATAAATTGCCCCTTTAAGGAAATTGTTGAGTTCGGTCAGGGAGACACTAAACAAGCCTCTGGATACTGGATTTCCAGCTCATTGAGTTCAGTAGTTACTGTTGTAAAGTTATTCTTGTGTGTTTATGTATCTGCTAAATTTGCTTGCAGATGTAATACAAGTAGTAAAATAGACCTGTTTCTCTGTTAACAGCTTAAAGTGCTTGCGTTCTTATTGGATTTGGATAGTCGTGGGGAGGAGAAAAGCCCTCACAGCTCTTGTAAGAGGAAGAGTTGACAGTAGGCTTGATTGGAACAAATTCTACAGCAGTAGAAGTTACTTCACTTTTATATTAATGGCAGATAACAACATTTGAAAACAAAACAACGAAAGCAGTTAAAATGCAGATCAAAATTAACATTAAGATAAGCAATGGAAAAATGTAACAATTACATGGCATGCAAATTTAATAAATAATAATAAAGCCCAAGGCCAGCAGAGATGTAGTAGTGGTGGGGAAAGCAGATCTAAGACCTGTAGGGAATCCAGTGGAGAGTTTTTGGGACTCACAGACTCCTCCAACTTATCCATTCCTTTCCCTACATTCATAATAGCTATTTATTGAAGAAAAATCAGTTTTTGCAAGAGCAAATTCTAGTTTAGCTGTTAGATGTGACAGAATTCCATCATTGACTCTGCATTAATAAAAAATGGCACTTAAAGCTTCATTTGACTCAACTCCACATGCGGAAAGTATTTTAGTAAAAAAAAAAAGTTATGATCAATTGTTCTATATCTTAAAACGTCTCAGTATGATTCTGTTTTTGCTAAGCCATTAAATTAATAGTTACTTGATACATTTTGAATTGTTGTACTAAACTGTCAAACTTTATTTGAGTAATCTGTCTCCCAGGGTTTTAGATGCACAATACTTATCTTTAAATCATTCGCACTCTGTATTTCTTTTTATTAAAACACAAAGTGGCTACAAGTTAAATCAGGCTGGCAAAGCCTCAAAAGATTATAAAGTTTGGATAACATGACAAAAGGGCCTTGGTGGCTCAGCGGTCTAACTGCTTGTTAATTGTTACCATCTGCCTGTAATTAGTGCAGGCTCGAATCTCACCAGGCTCAAGGTTGATTCAGCCTTCCATCCTTCCGAGGTAGGTAAATTGAGGACCCAGATTGTTGG
>JANHFR010005153.1:106552-119942 GCA_032468015.1 Mimophis mahfalensis | reverse complement strand
GAAACTGCAAGTTAAAAAGCTTGTGGCAGTAGCTGGCAACTGCAGAGTTCAGGGATTGTTATGACTAGTAGTGATGAGGTCACAAACTGGTGGAAAGGCTTTCCATTTTAGAGGGTGGTGACAGTTCTGGCTCTCTTTGGCTTTGAAATGGAGATGAGTACCAACCCCTAGAGTCAGGAACGACTAGCACATACAGGTATGTGCGAGGGAAACCTTTACCTTAATGAGGAAAAATACTCTTTCCTATTGTCAGAGAAACTTTACTTAGTGCACTAGATGCCAATCTAATGAATCTTTAGTATAGCTAATGATCAATCATATTCGAAAGGGCAAAAAAAAAGCAAAAAAAAGCTTCCCAATGTAAGTGGTGGCAAATGCTAAATATGCTAAATACTATTAATTAAATTCTAACTATTCACAACTGAAGGGTAAAGGAAAGAATAGAACCATATTCACTAAATAATATTTTAGTGCTATTTATATTGTTTCTAATTTTACTTTATTTATTTTGCTTTCATGGTTGGTCACTCAGAATCATGAGATGAGATGAGTAGCCCTATAAATTAATAAAATAAAATAAAATAAATAAACATATACACACAAAGACATATAGGGGGATAGGCTGTTTAATTTGGCAGGCCTGGACTGACAGGGATTTTAAATCTGTATGTCTAAATTTTAACCTGAATTTTAAAATTTTAATGAGATGGGTTTAATATTTTCTTAACTTTTTAACTGGATTTTTTTTACTGTTTTGAGCCACCTTGAGTCCCCTTGGAGATAGGGCTGCATAAAATCTCATTAAAATAAATAAATAAACCTTAAAATATTAATTAAAAAAAGATTTGCAAGGGTTATGGAAACTATTTTTCTCTAAAGGAAAACTCCTTCCAATAAAGTCATATACTTTCTCTCTGTGTTAATTTGGGTAGGGGATGCAGGGGAAATAACAACCATAGACTGAAATATGCCAGTTGGTATGACTTCCTCCTAAGTGTTTCTCTGCAATAGGCCCGGGGTACCTGTGGGAACACCTTCTGCCAGTGACTTCCTCCCTTCGCCCAGTGCGTGCTCATAGAGCAGGTCTCCTCAGGGTGTCATTGGCCAGACAGTGTCGGCTGGCGGCCCTCAGGGGGAGGGCCTTCTCTGTGGGCACACTGACCCTCTGGAATGAGCTGCCCCCTGAGCTCTGGATGGCCCCCAACCTCTGATCTTTCCGCCACGACCTGAAGATCTGGCTGTTTTCCGCAAGCCAGTCTGGCCTGATTCTTGGGTTTTTAACTTGGGTTTTAATTGTGTTTGTTTATTGTATTTATTAATTGGTATAGATTTATTGAGTTAGGGTTTAATTTTTTGTTAACTTTTGTACTTGGATGTTTTTTTAATTGTTGTGAGCCACCCTGAGTCCTTCAGGAGACTCAGGGCGGCATACAAGTCTCAATAAATCTCAAATCTCTCTGAGCTTCCTGGTCTTCACATTTGTTGGTAATATATAAGGCCTACAATTATCAAACAGGCAAATTGTAGAAGTCTTTGGTTGAATACAAGGTTGTTCTATGCTGATTTAGGAAGACAATTTGATTGCCGGCTTTTAGTCAGTATACAACAGCATAAGCCTCTGGGGATGGTATTTGTGCTAAAACTATATTTTAAAGCCATTTTAACAAACTATTAAAAAGGCATTAACTTCATGGAGAATAGGTTTTATTGTCTGAAGGAATGAAGCTGCCCAGGCATCTTGTGTTTATTCTAAGTTACAAAATTGTTGTTTTCCATTTAGAAAAAGAGTTAACTTGTTTTTTAGAGATTCTTCTTAATCAGTGGTTTAAAACATGATTAAAACTGCAAAGGGTCAGTGCAGAAAACTCATTCCTGAGGAAGGAAAGGAAATCAGCTGACCTTTTGATTACCTAAAAGAGTTGGAAAAGCCTAGGTGAAACTGGTAAGAGGAGGTGCTGATAGAAATCAAAAGATGAAATTAAAATGGAAGGCCTAGACTCAGTGAATAAAAGAAGAATTGAAAATGATGAAGCCAAAGATTGCATTAGAAGGCAATGCAGGGTTCTCTCTCTCTCCCTCTCTTTCTCTCTCTCTCTCGGTATGTATGTATGTATGTATGTATGTATGTATGTATGTATGTATCTGTGTATCTATATATTGATATTGCCAGGAGTTCCTGTACTGAGCAGATTTTGCTGTTAATATTTGATTGATCGATTGATTTAAATTGTTATCCAAACTTTATTACTTTATACGGCGGGGGTCCCCAACCTCCAGTCTACTGTCTAGTACCTGGCTGTGGGCCATATTGTATGTTAATTTTCATCAGTCATTCTGAGTACTCAGATGGCATATAAAGACAGGAAAAGAAAACATTAGTTATTTGCTTATCGCTCCAATATGTTTGTAACTTTTATAATGCAGAATTTTGTTTGTCAGGTTGACTTTCATTAAAAGTAAGCAAATTTTAACCTCTTGAATTTATTTTAATGCTAATAACTATTGTAGTCTGTGATTACTTCTTATTGAATGGCTTTTTTTTTTCAAGGTATAGCACCTTAGGGTTTTTTGGGGAAAATAGTATTTATTAAAATAAATACAGTAACTAAATGTGAGAAAATACTGTAAATGCTGCAGAATAGAAAGAGGTCAACTCATTCGTTCCATTCAGCAGGTGGTTTTCGTGTATTCATTAAACACAGAAATATCTCACAAGTATTGAACTGGGGAAAAGAAAATACTACATATATTAATTATCAAAGTATGTATTTGTGCATTAAACCTCATGGCATAATTCACTCTCTAACTGATTTTCAAAAGAAAATTAGAAGTAGATACATTCAAATGATTGGAGAGTGTTTATATCTTTGTTCTAATTTATCAGCAGTTTTGTTCATTTTACGGGCAATTTTAGCTGTTTTTGTGTAAACTATTACTGCTTGCTATTCATATGTACTTTCTGAAAATGAATATGAAATTACTGGCATTAAATTAATTCTGTTGAATAAGAGTATTGGACCCAATTTGTGTACTATGTAGATAGTAACAACACACAAATGAGAAGAAAAATTTGTTCATTCAAATTCTGATTTGTTTTCCAGGTGAATCAGCCAGACTGCAATTCAACACAAGGGTAATATAGTAGCATTGTCTCCATTTATGAGGTGCATTTACTCAAGAAAATATGAACCAATGATTTTCATATACATAGGTTGTAACTATAACTGAATCCTAATCCTGGGTAGCTAGGGGGCATGGAAATTTATATTGTAAATGTTTTGATGTTTCAGAAGGAAGAGAAAAATTCCCATTTCATATACCTCCAAGGCAGCAAAAGATAGGAAAGTTTTAATATACCCACTCCATCATCTATTGAAACATATGCAAATAACTTCCTTAGGAGCTTCCAAGAATTCCACTATTCCTGAGACCAATTTTGGTCTGAGGTTTTATCTTAGTTTATTTGAAATTTTAGGTGAGTCATATATCTCTGAACCTGTACATTTTCAGTCTGTGGAATGTGCATTGAAATAGAAAATTACCTGTTCAGGTGTTTGTCCTAATTTTAGAGGTGAGAACCCTATTATTTTCCCCTTCAGGTGCAGTTTTTGAGCAAGTTACTTTTATCTTTCTCTCTTGTAAGAAATGGATGTTTGTATTAAACTTTGAATATTCTGAATAGAAAATGGCAACCATTCGGTGACATTGCCCACAAGACAGTCGCAAAGGAGATGGAACTCTTCAATAGGACAAAAGAATATTGTTGTTAGTTGCGAAGGCATGTCCGACCCATCGCGACCCCATGTACAATGTTCCTCCAGGTCTTCCTGTTCTCTACCATACCCTGGAGTCCATTTATGCTCACACTGACTGCTACAGTGACTCCATCCAGCCACCTCATTCTCTGTCGCCCCCTTCTTCTTTTGCCCTCAATTTTTCCCAGCATTAGGCTCTTCTCCAGGGCAAAAGAATACAGACACCCAAAAGAATTTGGAACTAAGGAAATTATAGTCAAAGTTATGAAGGTTTATTTATATATGTCTGCAAAATGTGCCATTTACAATAGATCTCATTACATCTCATAGAACAAGTTGCTGCCACTCGGGTTCTTTGATGGCTGGCCTTGGAGTATCTTTATGAGAAGCAGCAAGTAGAAAAAAGGAACCAAAGACAGGCGAATAAGTACCGATCTCCATGATTCCTCAATGGTGTTTTCATTACCCCACTGTTGCCAGTGATTTTTTTTTTCCCTATCTCATGCTGGGAAAGAAATAATTAGCAGCCACATGCCCAAAGGGAAAAGATGTCCTCCTGTCTCGGGCAACTGCCTGCTTATTGCTTCCGCTACAAGAGGGAATAAATTCTCTTTTTCTGCTTTCTTTGACTTAGCTGCCTCTTGGAGGCATCAGCAGGAATTTTGATGGGGAAGGGCTATGGGTGCCAGAAAGCTGCAGTCTAGGTTATTGGAATTTGTTTACCGAGTAGTCCTGTGCAAAGTAACACAGACTGACTTTGACGAAGAGATCGCTAGGGTGGCAATGTGTTTCTCTATGTCAAAGCAAATCAGCAATGAGATTTGCCTCAAAGAAGCAATTTGTATCATCTCAATTTGTATCAGCTATGGAGCAACGCTGAGGGAGAAGCTCTGCTCCTCCTGTGTTCAAAATGCTTCCAGCATTGGGTCATGCCGAAGAATTCTTGGCTTCTGTTTCTTACAACTAGATTGACAATATTTCATTGAAAATTGGTTGATAAATTTAAAAATAAATGACTCCTAGTAAGTTTTGGAACAGTGCAGTGAAATCTGGTTTTAATGGACTAATCTGGGGAAGGAAAGGATCATTATTTACATATCTCCATTAAATGTGAAAGTTTGTCACCCTGGTGATTTGCCTCATTTGCATAATGGCATAATTATGCAAATGAAGGAAGTAACATTGAAATGTGGCAGGGTGTGATGATGTTCGTACTTAAACAGTACAAATTATGTAATTATGTAATGACACAAATGGATGACAGTTTTTAACAATAATTTTATTAAAAATTACAATTAAAAATGTACAAACTAATACAAACTAAAAAAATAGTGCTGAAAACATAAAATGCAAATAAAAACTGAGAAGAAAGAATATAGTAAAAAAGAGAATATATATATATATATGTATGTATAAAGAGAAATACTTTGTCTTTTATCTAAACTATTTCAGTAATTTATCTTTATTTTAAAATACAATGATTTCTTCTTCATATATCTTATCTCTTATCTATAAATCAATCTTTACAGCTTCATCCTTCAATCCTGATCAACAAAAAGTCCATTAAGCTTTACTAAAGGTAACAACATAACTATTTTTATGAAATAAAGCAACTTTATGCTTCTTTATTTTCCTTTTAATGATCTCCATTCCCCCTCAACTAATATCCTAGAAACAGAACCAAATGTAAAACCACTGTTCCTCATGACAGAGCAACTGTTTGGAGCACTTGTGGACGATCTCAATTCCTCTCCTTGTCTAGGAAGAAATTCAGAAGAGTTGACAGCAATTCATTCTGATATGGTGGTTAAAATATGACCTAAAAATGGCACCATTTTCAGTACATTATTTCTTCCCTGAAAGTCTGAGGTTTTGTATAGTTTGCATTATGTTTAACTACATTATGCATCCACTTACCAAATTCAAAGCAGGGTGTAGTAGAGAATTTCATTCATAGAAAACAGGTATGTTTGTTGTGATGACATATATCACTAATTTTATTTTGTAATATACATATATGGATGGAGCACAGGGGTGGGTGTCTACCAGTTCAGCCCAATTCGGGTGAACCATTTATTAACTTGGTTACCGGTTCGGGTGAACCAGTTGTTAAAATTAGCTATGGATTTGGATGAACTGGTTGTTAAAATTAGCTGCCAGTTTGGGAGAGCTGGTTGTGCCAAATGCATGCTGTGTGCACATCACACTATCCAAAACATCAGCTGAGGCACGGAAGAGCCGAAAAACAGCTGATCTGTGCTGCCATACCAATCAGCTGTTTTTCAGCTCTGGGGCTTCTCAACTGGTGTTTTTGCAGAATGTGATGCATGGGCAGCACACATTTGGTGCACACACACACATGAAGCTTTCATATTCACAAAATGCACATGTGAAGCAAACTGTTGTTAAACCAGTAGGAACCTACCCCTGATGGAGTAGACAAGTCAAAATGGCCAAAGCCCTTTGTTGTCTTATAGAAAGATGCAGGATTACAGTTATGGCTGCCGTCTTGCTCCCACCTCTCACTCCCACCCCAAACAGTTCCAAGCATACATTTATTTCTGTTCTAAATCCAGTTGAAATTCTTTCTGCTAAAACAGCATTTCCAAGCCTGGCAACTTCTTGGTGCATAGAAAAATTAAAGTAAAAAGAGCCATGATGTCTGGGAATTCTAGGAGCTGCTTAGAGGTTGCTCGGGTTTGGAAATACTGTCATAACTTAATCATAGTACTACCTTTATTATCAATTCTGACCATGCATGAACAAGAGTTTTTATTGCCTGGCAATTCAGTCTCCTTTCTCTACTGGATTTCTCTAAGTGGACTAGAGATGTTACAGCCATAGAAGCCTTGCTGTCTTAAAATCTTTGATCAAAGTCCTATATGAGTGTCCCACAGAGTTTTAAAGAGGACCATACTAGCCATGAACAAAGTGGTGATTTAATCCAAGCTTCTTACACAAGAGAAAAAAGCTATAGAATTTCAGTTGGTAATTTACTGATATATTTATCAGCTTTTAAAACAGATAATGCACTTCTAGGATTTCATTATTTTGATCAAAAATCCGTTATGCAGAGAATATGCTCTTTTATCTTTTATCTCACTTATGAATTTCTATTGTTCAGTCCTATCATTTCAGTTCACTTTCACTAAAAGCTTAATGCAACGTCAACTTAATTTCCATTTATTCCAAACAACCAATTTGAGACAAGACTGTCAGAAGCAGCTATTATGCATGTCTAATATGACAGTAAGAGTTGAAAGATACTCTGTTGGCCAAAGTATGTGGGGCATGATCTAAATGAAATCTTGTTCTTTTAAGGACCTCTGGGCAGTGTTCCTACCATATATGCCATATATGCTGACACTGAAAGCGGTTACCATTTCAGATTGCTACACGCTGCTTCATTAGAGTCTTCTTGTCTCTATTGGTTCTAATATTTCCTCTCTTCTTTTGCAGCAGGAATACATATCATAAGTCACTGCTTCCTATTGTCTAAGAATAATCATGTCTCAACTGACTACAGAATTTGAGGCATTGATCATTTGAAACCTGCCTAGAGATGTTTGGGATAAAGCATGAAAAGACGATAAAACATGTTAAAACATCACTGAGTAAGCAAGCAGTGTAAAAGTCCACAACTTTTAGATATCTAGAAATTATTATTTTGCTGCCTGTAAAAAAAAAAAAAAAAAAAGAACAATAATATGTCCCAGCAGATATTTTCAGAAATGATGTCAAGACAAAAGTATATTCATGTGAGAATACAAAGTTGTCAACATTTCCCAATAGATAAATAAAAACATTTTCCTATCATTTATTATCTGCCTTAAGACCCGGACATATTTATTTTGGTCTGAAGAATAAATTACTACAGTGTGCTCCCATTATCATCCTAACATTGGGAAGTTTCTCCTTCTTCAGGAAATAGACAATAGTGTGGTTTATCAGAGTGTATGAATTGCAAGATCGAATCTAATTTTGTCAATTTAACTGCAATATGGTTGCAATTTTTTTTGGTTAAAAAAAAAAGAATGGATGATTTATTGACTCAGAATTTAGAATTTAATGTACAATGCCCCTCCCCAAGCTATGAGCAACTGAAGGAAATAGACATTGTACTTATATAAGAATGCCAGAATGGAGAAAAAATACTACCAAGTAGTCCAAGATAAAATCCCCATTGAGACTACAAATCAATTTTCAAAATTGAACCTAAATCAGTCTTCTTTACCAATTCTTTCAGGAAGCCATTGCTAAGGGAGAACCTTCCACAATGTCTTTCAATTGTATTCCCCTAACAAAAGAACTATGCAGCCAATTAGGGTTGGAGAGCCTACTTGAAATTTGTGGGATTGCTTTCAACAAAAAGCTGCCATGATGAGCATGAACATGCATTAGAAGGCAAAATTATGATTTTGCTGTCCTTCTTGTCCTCTAGTCTTAAAGTTCCTGGCTTATTTCCATTTTTCCTCCTTTCTCCCTCATTCTTTCCCAGGTGGATACATTTTGTGTTTTGGTTTTTGTTTGTTTGTTTGTTTGTGTGACTAAAGGGATTTTAGGAAATAGGAGAGGAGTCATCAAACTATTAAAGTGGTGGGATATGGATTCATAAAAGTCGGCACAATCCTGAAAAATAAGGAAAGTGAGAAATAAACTCAAAATTATCCTACCTGGATTTTCCTTTCTCTGAGATGAGGCAGAGAGAATCTTGGACAGTTTTGTTCCTCATGTATTCCAAATATAGTAGGAGGCTGCACCAACCTCCTTATTATTTCTATTTTATGATGAATGCTTTCTTTCTTTCTTTTTGTAGGTTTCTGGGGGAAAAAATTTAGGTGGGCAGAGAACCTGACAATAAATTAAGAGAACAATTCTCTAATATTTAAATGCATCATATCGTTTAGCTTAAAACAACTTTAAAGCTGTTTAAAAAGGGCTTTAGATGATGATAACTTGATAATAATATGGGATGACAAAACTGGGATCCTTTAAAAATAGTTTTAATGTTTGGCAGTTATTTTTAAAAGAGTCCTGGCCTTTGCAAATCTACTGTCTTGTCAATTTTTCACCAGTTTTCCTGCTGTGCTCTTATTTAGATTTAGGAAATCAGCATCTCCAGATGCCTGCAAATATAAAGCAAAATCTGTTTTGTCCGTAAGCAATGGTTATAGTGCATGTTAATTTATAATGGGAAAATATCGGTAGATTTAATCAGCGACACCATCAAAGTAAATAATAAAAGCCCACATGGGGTAGAGATGCCCAGCTCATAAATCTGGTTGTGGCAATTTGAAGAATTTGTCTCATTGGGAAACACTTATGGGATTCCATTTTATTGGAAAGGCCAAACTATTTTCATGGTAGTCTATAATGCTAAATTAAACCAAGACTAGCCAGCTTGCATTTTTGGATCTAACTCGTAGAATGCAACTGACTAGAAATGGGTGCATACTGTAAAGTGATGGAACCCAGTACTTCTGAAGATGATAATAATGTGTGGAATGAGAGGGTATTCATCCAATGGAAAGGAAATACCTTGTGGTTAGTAGAAGGGGCATGCATAAGTGCACTAATGTGCCTACCGTCCCTGTCATTGTATATTTATTCTTTTATTCTTGTTCTCGATTTTGTTTGACAAATTCTAATAAATTAATAAAATAAATAACTACCCCCTTGAATTCTATATATTTACATAAAAAAATAAACATACATTTTTGAAGTCAGAGTGTGATCATTTCCCTACAATGTATTTATGGAGATTCTTAGTCATCTGGGTCATAGTTGTTCCAAAGGTGGTTTTTCAAGAGGCAACTGGACTTTCTGGTTTTTCTTTGAAGGTGTTTCACTGAAACAGCTTCTAGGAAGGGAAGCAAAATGTTTTCAAAGAACAACAAAGTCCAGTTGCCTCTTGAAAAACCACCTTTGGGATTTCCCTACAATCCTTGAAGATATTGGATGTAAACAAATTCTAAAGTGCATTTAATTACATGACTAATCTTGTATAGAATTATAGGACTGTGAATTATCTGTTTCCAGAAGCTGGAACATATAAAATTTGTCCAGAAAATAGGTCAAGACATAAGCCCACAAGAGTAAAGTTTCCTAAAAATACAACAGGAGTGTCCAATCTAGATCAGTAGTAGCAGATTGGCCTGATGGATATTTCAAAATTTTCCAAAGAAAACAGTATAAAAATGTTCATCTTGTTGTTGATAAATATTATCTATTTATGTATGTTATAGTAGTTATCACTGAGATATAAATATGTCTATCTTCAAAATACTTGCTTTCTAGGCTATGTTAATTCGGAGACTGCAAAATATAAATCAGCTCCTTTAGAGTGATGTCAACTAGAAATAAAATCAATCAGATACCCACCAGGGGTTTTTGCAGGGACCTAGTGGGAGAGGCTGTTCACCATTTCAGAGTCTGTCTATTAAGAATTATAGGATACTGCCTTTGTTTTTCTCTGTTCTTCATTAGTTTCACCAGTATTGTAACACCACTTATGTCAACCAAATCAGATTGGCCTCAGGAATTTTTTTGTTGTTGTTATTGCAATTTTTCAGCAGCATTCAGTTCTTCCATAGAGGCTGTACTTTGGAAGTTCCTGAAGAAGCTTGAGTTGATCCAGCTGCTGGAAATCTCCAGTGAAGTGAACTTGGTAGAATTTTAGTTTCTATTTGGATGTCATCTTCAAAATGTAGGCAAAGGTGATATTCAGCCACTTCCAACGGGTTCCAGAGAACCAGTAGTGATCATTTTGACTGCTTTGGAGGACTGGCAAATACCACCTCTGACTGGCCGACACCAGCAAATACCTCATGTGATTGGCTGACAGCATAGCCATGCCCACTAAGCCATGCCCACAGAACCCACAGTAAAAAAAATTGAATCCCACCATTGAATGTAGGCCTCTGTTTTTCAAAAGCACATAAGACTTTCAAAAGTCAAAATCAGAATGACTTTCCAGGTTTACCATGGTATTTAACCAATAACCAGAATGACTTTCCAGGTTTACCATGGTATTAAACGACAAACCATTATTCTTGCAAAATACTCGCTGCACAATCATATAGTAGTCACTCTATGGCAGTGGTGACTAACCTTTCTGGCTGTACATGTTGGAGGGACCTGTGCACATGCCTACATGCGCTTGTGTGTGCCGGCACCCATAATGCAATGTGTGTGCAAACCCCCCCACAGGCATGCTCACACAACCGGCTCTGCTCTCTATGCATGTGTGCAGGATGCCTCTACACCCTCTGCATTTGTGTGGTTGCAGCAAAGACAAACAGCTGATTGGTGCTACCATGCCAAACAGCTGAGTTTCCCAAGAAGGTATTTAGGACCGGCATAGAGCAGGGGGAGGTGGGGGAGCCCAGCTGACAAACTGCATGCATGCCCAGAGAGGAGGCTCTTCATGCCATTCTAGCACGTGTGCCATAGGTTCGCCACCATGGCTCTATGATAGCCTTGCTTGCAGGACATGCTTTGTACACCCCTATTATGACAGTGAGCATGTGTCTGTAATTACAAATTTGCATGTACAAGTTTATTTGTCTTTGGAAAAGCTCAAAATAGGGTATGCTAACTATCTTCATTTTTAAAAATTGATTGCTGAAAGTTTGTGTGTGTGTGTGTGTGTGTGTGTGTGTGTGTGTGTGTCTTCAGTGTAAATTTTCAATTAACTTTGCAAAAACTCTTTAACCTTCGACACACACACACACAAAAAAAACCCCACCACAACCTCTTCATAGCTTAAAACCCCTTTCCCCACTTCTAATGTAGTGGTTTTAAAAACTCCAGAAGAATAAAACTCTAATTCAGCTTTATTTTAAAAACAGTCAGAAAGAGGTTTTCTCCAAAATAAAACTTCTCAAGATAGTCAAGCCTCAGGATTAACAAAGGTCAATGCAATCCAGTACATGCTAATTGTCGACTTTAGAATTTGCAAGCAGCATTTCCTGATGGATTCGGTAACACATATGTGGTAGTGTTTGTAACCTAGTGACATTTGCACCATGTGCTATGATTGTTTATTTTGATGATGGCATTGATTAAAGTTACTGATAAACTCTCATTAAAAGTGAATATATATGATTACTGTTGGTGGCAAACAATGGCTATCATGTTGAATGTTTGTAGAAGAAAGTTTTGGAAAATCTGAGTCACAAATGAGCACTCTGGATGACTGAAGTGAGGCTGAAAGGCTTAAATCCTGGTTTTTTTTGCAACGTTGTGTTTTCTTCATAACATTGTCGATGGCTTTGCTGGAGAGACTGCTTGGATGTTAAATGAATGGTGGGAGATGACATGGATAGCATTTTTCTTTTTTCCTGCTTGATATTCCCACTTATTTAATTTATAATTTAAAGTGGGGACTTGTGGGAGGAGTTTCCCCAGCTCTTAGAGAAATTTGAAGTAGGCCAATGGTTACATGCACCTCAGCATATAGCCATGATGGCAAACCTATGGCACATGTGACAGAGGTGGCATGCCAGCTGTGACCCCAGATCAGCTCCACCATGCATGCGTGTGTGCATCTCCCGCTGGCAAGCTGGTCTTCGGGTCTCTGCTGTACATGCATGGGGTCAGAGTGAGTGCAGGAGTCACCCATGCATGCTCAGGGTGAGGCACACATGCAGGAGGTCTCACGCACACGCATAGTTGGCATGGGGGTGCACATATGTGGGGGTCACAGAGGGTCACACATGCATGCATGGTCTGCAGAGTGCATGCATAGGGTGCACACACATATTACATTTTGGGGTGCGCATGTATGTTTTGGGCAAGGTGCCAAAAAGTTTAACCATCAATGGCATATAGTCATGCTGGCCATGTGACCATGGAAGTGTCTTCAGACAATGTTGGCTCCTTTGGCTAAACACCACCCCCTAGAGTCAGATACGACTGGACAGGGGAAACCTGTACCTTTAATGCAGAATGTTATGCAAGTTTCAGGCTGCTCTCAGCTGTAGCACCAGCTGACACTTGTCCGTGAAAAACTCTTTTACATTATTGAAAGCTACATTGACAATCATCTGTAAGACACAGTTCTGCAAGCTCCATTTTTCAAAAACAGATATGCAATCATGATCCAAATGTTTCTAACAGGACATTTTAACATCTTTTAATTTATTTGATTTATATAGCTCACTTACCTGTAACTCTAGGTGATTTATACTAAACAAAAAAAAAAGAGCACAAAATACATAACAGAAACCAAAAATTAAGAACCATAGCTGTTGGATATGATTTAACTTAGTATTCATATGACCAGGAAATGGGCTTTGCCCAGGCTCGGAAATGGGCTTTGCCCAGGCTCAAGCCCAAAGAGCCAAGCTTTCAGGGTCTTACAAAAGGCCAACAGGGATGGGGCCAATCTAACCTCAGGGGAAATACTGCTCTAAAGGATAGGTGCCACAGCAGAAAAAGACTCTCTTTCTGCTTTGTACCGGGTGGCACACTATAGTTTATTTATTATTTATTTATTTAATCGAATTTATATGCTGCCTCTCTCCCGAAGGACTCGGGGCGGCTTACATGCTAAAGGTAAGAACAATATAAATAATTAAAAACAAATTAAACACAGATTAAATTTGATTAATTAATAAAATTAAAACCAGTTA
>JANHFR010005153.1:50360-60907 GCA_032468015.1 Mimophis mahfalensis | reverse complement strand
AAGGAAGGAAGGAAGGAAGGAAGGAAGGAAGGAAGGAAGGAAGGAAGGAAGGAAGGAAGGAAGGACGTCTTATCATAAGAGGTCATTTCAAAAGTATAGGAAACAAATACAAACACATATTACAGTATCTCTTACTCTGCTGTATATCTTACTCTGCTATACCTTCCCCTAAGTCATCTAAGATTTTATTGCTTTATTAAAATGTATTAGCAGGACTATGATTGGTGCACAACCCCCGCTCCAACAAATCCATAAAAATGATAAAACATCAAGCATCAAATTAAAACGATCTTATCAACAACACAAGTGAAACAGAAAAGGGGCCCCAGTAATACAAGATGAGACCTCCCTGTTTTCCAATTTCTTTTCTTCTTCTTTTCCACAATGTTACCTTGTAGATTTGTATCCATTACTACAATACTGCAATTTGTTGACTTCATGCATTGGGGGGAAAGTTTTAAATATTTAAATATAAGATAATAAGCAGCATCACATAATTTATGATAAGGATTTCTATCTGGCTTACATTATATCACACTAAACTAGATTTGGAGCAAATTCTTCAATACCTTGCTAGAAGACTTGATGGTATAACTATAAATGATACAATTTATAAATTGCAAATATTCAGAGTCATGGTTAGTGATAACCATGGTTGATGGTTTACTAAATAAATCATAGTGGTTTGTTTCATATACAATTCAGGGATAAACCATGATTCACAAGCCACAGATGGCTTTGCACACCATTCCGAACCCAAATCAAGCATCTGAATATTTGGTGTTTTTTCATATCAAATTAAAAGAGGCAATCGACAATAACTTAAATCAGCTCAGCGTGCAAGTGAAGATTGCAATTCTGTGCAATTAAATAAATACCTCTAGGTGCATATAATATACAGTTAGAACAAAGGAGGGAAATTACAGATACAGTAGAACCTCAGTTTGTGACTACAATCTGTTCCCGTACTGCAGTCGTGAACCAATCTGGTCACAATCTGAAGCGACACTGTCTGTGCATGTGCAGAGAAGGAGAAATTGGTGTGGCATGGAAGGAAGTTTTGAGTCATAAACCAATTCAAAACCTGGGGGGCCTTTTTGGTTGGGAACCAATTTGGTCACAAACAGGAGCATTCACGAACCGAGGTTCCACTGTATCTGGAATGGGCTTTTAGTACATTTCGTTGTTCAACTTTTTAAAACTCTAAATTTATTTAAATGAATAGGTAAAAGCTTTTTGCACAGGTTTACATAATCTCTGTTACGTTTCAGTTGAGATTTGATAGGTAACAGATGTTGTATTTTAGTCTTTACTGGAAAAGTATATTTTTTAAAAAAATGAACTACAGTTCATTATCTAAGTAGGAGTGTATAAACATTCGTGTCCACTATCCACAAGTCAAGGAATAGCATTATTTGCCTCGTGGGGCCACCAGAGGCAACTCATTTGAATTTTGGATCAAGATTCAGGAAAAAAAACCCCATAATCTTGCCATCACATTAGTTGGCATGAAAACATGTAAATACATGGCTATAACTTTTGGAATTTTACCAGGATATTAGAGTTTTAATTAGAATGTGAATGATATAGCACAGCGTCTATGTACTACATCCTGTGAAGACTGCTTTAACATTTTTATTGTGCAACAAAATTTTCAATCAGGGATATGAAGACAGTTGATATAGAAGGAAGGGATGGTATGGAAGAATTATAATATTTTTTGTGTGAATAGAATAGATAAAAGCCAGAGATAAATGTAAGAAGTATTTTACCATTAAAGAAAGTACACTGTAATTCTTGAGTCATTCAGAAGATGTAACAGCCATAACTCTTTTTAAAATTTTAGCATGGAATACAAAAAAACTAAGGTGAACAAATGATGAAACTTTCTCAAGATCTTTCCACACCAACTTTAAGACAGAAGGACTGAATCAACTAGTAATCATCTGATCAAAGGGGTCACTGGCAGACCTTTCAGCAATTGAATAAATAAATACTTCCCACTTCTCCTTCTGATAGTTAGAATGTTAAGCAGTACAAAAAAGGTTATACTTCCTTTTTAAAGCTTTTACTTCTTTGGCAAGCAAAGCCATTTTTGCTGGCTCTTGAATCTTGATTTTCAATCAGAGACAAAGCAACTTGGCATACATTTTCTGATTCAACTGATAAAATTAAAGCCTCAAATCACCAATTCTATTCTACATTTGGATTTCAGTAGAGAAGCTGCACAACCCCAATTCAAATCTATTTTCTCCTATGTTTTGCCCATCTGAGGATTTCTCAGCAGGTAAAGGCCTTCTTATTTAAAACTTACAGTAAACTTTATAGCAAAAATAATGTTAACACAACCTGTACAACTTAAATCTGAATTAATATAACAGGAACATTAATATAAAAGCAATGGAGGTTCTGCCCTGTGTTCATAGACACTTATTCTCTTTATTCTACTCCATACATTCATAAATGTCAAGACAACTATCAGAACAAAAAGAAAGAAGTAGTGAAAAGCAGAATTAAAACAAAATGAGCCATCACATTTGCAGGTCAAACCTGAAGCGAACTATTATTGAGTTTGGAATAGATAAAAGGAAAGAATCTATAACAGCAGCCAAGGCAATTAATTGTAAAAGATAAGGTGACAAATGCAACTGGTATTTGACAGAAATATTTATGAAGCATGAAAGTTAATAGAGCCACCAGCTATAAGAAGTGGTAGAAAAAACAAGGGGGAAAACCCCCAGTAAAACAGACAAATCTGTGCTCAGGATTGTAACAGAAAAGGAGGGGAAAACCCACTCAGCAGGGGACAATTTGGTTAATGCTTCTATACCAAATAGCTATTAATTATTACTAACTTAGACTTATATCTAAGTTAAGTAGATGTAAATTAAGTGCCTATCAGGCACAATAGTTTCAAGTAGTTTAAAGAGGAAAAACGTCCGATTTTATAAATCTACAATTTATATCTTCAAAATGTCACCACTGATGGCAGCCTTAGTGAAATGCTCTCTAGTGCAGTGGTCTCCAAACTTTCTGGCTCAAAGGACCAACAGAGACAGTGGGGATGGGTGGGTGAGAGAACAGAGGGTATCTGCTTCTATGTTAATAACTGATGGTGCAAGGATGTCACAGCATTAAAGAAATTTTGTGAGGTGGGCTTAAAGACACTATTCATCAATAGCAAACCCCTTTATGCTCCTTTTCCTCATTCATCTTGGTTGGGGTTATATATACCCCAGGCTTGCACAAGCAGCACATTGCAAACCCCTATTGACCAGATTCTGTGAACAGAATGGAAATACACATGACTCGTTCCTGCTTCAACTGCATAGACTGGAGTGTTTTTGAAGATGCTTCAGCAGACTTGGATGAATTCACTGATCCTGTGACATCATACATTAGCTTTTGTGAGGACATGTGTCTGCCTACTAAGAGCTTGCATATATATATATATAAGAATATTAAGCCTTGGTTCCAGCGAAGCTAAGCTATGTCATGCCAAAGATGAGGCTTAATGAAAGGAGACAGGATTTTGTACAGAAGGTCTGGACTGTATTAACAATGGAGATCAGGGGACCAAAGAGAAGCTATCACTCCAAAAAGCTGAGAAACAAGTTCTCAGCTATAATGAACCAGCAATTTGTGGCAAAGCCTAAAGAACATCATGGGCTACAGCAAACTTCTCTTCAAACTTATTGACAAGAATTGTCAACTAATAGATAAACTGAATGTGTTCTACTCTAGGATTGAGAGGAGGTAATTGTCACTTACCGCTACCTTCTCCACCTCAGATACACCAAGAGATGCCAAATCTCCTATACTTATCTCCATCCCTTTGGGGCCCCCACCTCTGGCAATCTTAGCAAAAGATTTGTAAGGTCTATTTCAAAGCATCAAAGGTCCAAATAAATAAATTCCATTCCAGGAACAGACAAAAAACCTGGTCATAATGTCTGAGAGAAAAACCAATCACCTGATACTTACAGAACGCCAAAAGACTTGGGGACACCTGGTTCTTGGGGGGAATGGGGTAGGACCTATAACAGAAAACAGTTATGTAACATTTATAAAAGTTATGTTACATTTATTTATTTTACTAGGATTTTTTGCAACCCCACACAGTATTCTCTTCTGCTGAACCAGTAAGACATCCCACACAAGAGGATTACGTTGCAACTAAGAACCTTCCTGGCTAATTCTTGACTGTAAAGTTTAGTATCAGTCTTTATATAAAGGAAACACCTAAAATGGAATTAGTTATATTAAATTACAATCTACAAAAAGAAGCTTTGTAAGCAATTTAAATAAAACCAAATGTAGTAATAAATGCAGTAACTAGCTTCTCTTTACCTGCTTTTTCAAGAGGGAAATAAAAAACAAGAACAAAAAAAAAGGAATCCACTTGCTTATATAGTGCCAACAGCAGCAAAAATTTATAAGCCAAATTTCCACAATAGAATTCTGATAAATAATGAGTAAATGATTCTTGTGTTGATACAGCATTTTTATAATTAGCAATAGACAATAGAAGTATCTCCCACTTTTAAAGCCAAGAAAATACTAAGATACAATATTGATTGGAAAAGCCATTTTGCTTATCTTTAAATATTTAGGAAGTCTTATTGGAACCTCGTTTATAGTCTATGTTGTCTTCCACAGTCTGCCTAATGTATTTGCAGGCTTGAGATTCAGAATGCCATTACTAGCATTACAAACATTACTCAGATTCCTGTGAGCCATAATTATAACTTTTAGAATGCATGGTATTCAAAATGTGTTATTCAAATGAAGCAAGATATTTAGGTTATACAACACATTAACAGAACATCAATATCTAGTCCTAGTTTAGCAACTACCTCGTTTAGCAACAATTCTAGTTATGATGGTGATGAAAAAATAATTTTAAGACCACTCTTTACATGCATGACTTTCAAATGTCTGTAAAAGCAAGGAAAGCTTAAGTTGTGGTTTCACTTAGTGACCCCTTTGCCCCATCACCTAATTGAATGTCCCAATTGTAGTAGCTAACTAAAATCTGTATTTGTTGTTATAGGAAGAGAAAAATGAATTATTAAAACTATTCCGAATGCTTCCCAAGCAGAAAAGCAGGATTAACACACCCACCCACGCACAATATTATATAAGTAACCAATACATCAATATAACAAAAAGAAGATACGACTGTATTAGACACTTGCATTGTAGAAGATTAATTATCCTGTCTGGTTCTTCTTTCAATTGCTCAGATTTCATTATTGTTCCACCTTGGCCTCAATTCATTAGGGAGATAAGATGAAGTATAAAATAAGTGTTTATACAATCAAAAATATTTAGATTTATCTAGTTCTAATAAAATGTGTTCTGATAATTATTTCCCCAGAAACAATATGTAAAAGATATGATGGTAATCTTTAAACTATGGTACATAATGCCAGACCATGTTGTGACTTCTTCATTTTTTCTGAAGAAACATGTCATATCAATTTCTTAAAGCTAAGTATAATTAAAAATTAATTATTCCAAAACAGGGAGTCTGTTATTTTATATTCCTATTTTCAAAGATTCTGTGTATTTCATGGATGTGTAACATAATTTTATCTATTAACTTTAAAACATTTGAAAAAGTCACTTATGCTTTCACTTTCACTTTCACTTATGAATGTAGCACATAAAACAGTAATTTATTGAACAGTCTAACTGAAAATCTGTCTTGTTGTTGTTAGTTGCGAAGTGGTGTCCGACCCATCGCAACCCCATGCACAATGTTCCTCCAGGCCTTCCTGTCCTCCACTATCCCCGGGAGTCCATTTAAGCTCACACCGACTGCTTCAGTGACTCCATCCAGCCACCTCATTCTCTGTCGTCGTTGTCTTCTTTTGCCTTCAAAATCTGTCTACTCAGGTGTAAATCACAATGGGTTCAACAGGATAAAAAGCAAGATATGCATAAGTAGACATGGGACCTTAATTCTTTTCATAAAAGATTTAATGTATGACAAAATTACTTCTAAAATAATCAAAAAACAATAAGTGTAATTTTTTTTAAAATAGTTGACCTAAACCAAGCCTTTTTTTTTTTCAAATGTTTGTTGCAGGCACACCAATTTATTTCTTAAATGAATCAATTGAGTAGCTAACTTTTAGAAATAATCACATTAGAGTTATAATTCTCCATACTGATATCTTTTACAATCCAATATTTTCACTTACAGTACATTTGGAGATGGCTTTTTGTATTGCTAAAATTCTGGTCCAAACATTACTTATTGGGTTAATTCTTTAAATCTTGACTTTAAAAAAAAATACAGCCTTTCATAAGACAAATGTTCAAAATATTTTGAACAGAATCCAAGCTATTCATGTAAGGGAAATTCAACTCTAATAGTTAATTGTGCTTCCAAATAATACTGTGAAATTACTTGATGTGATGACTTGTGAAGCATAGCAGCTGTTTGCTGAGCAGTATACATATGATGGCTATTTTGGCATAGTATAAGCTATAACTTCTCAAGAACAAAACATATAAAACCTCACTTGATATTTCTTGAATCTTGTGGGCATATTATACCTTTTTATTATTGTAAAGAATCTGAGATTCCCTTATGTCTTTGAAGTTTTATTCAAGCTAGGCATTACATTCATTATTTCTATTCTTGAGAACATTATAGAATTTGCTGCTTTTACATATTAAGCTCATATATTTCAATAGGGTTGAAATAAAACAGAACTGCTTTTAAGAATTCTACATTAAAATAACTACATTTTAAAATTTCCTTGTTTTATATTATTCATAACAAACGTCCTACTAAACCAGCCTCCTCTCATAAATAATGAAATCTAATGTAGATTTTCAAAAATGTACCTTGATCAAATGACTTTGTGTGTGTGCATGTGTCGTGTAAATACAGAGAAGGAGAGAGAGACAGAAAGAGACTGAGACAGAGAGAGATGGAGAAGGAGAGCGAGGGGGAGCGAGACTTAATGGAAAGTGTCTCGAGCCCAAGAGAACTATTATCTTTTGAAACATTTTGAATATTTAAAGCCTGTTAAGTTTCTTTCAACTCTTAAAAAATTCATGAAAGCAATGGGGCAAAAAAATAGAAGGGATTAACTTAATTCCAAATTCAATGGAAATCAATGGCAGTCAAGAAATTATCCTGATTTTCCTCCCAGTTCTCACTCACTTTGATGAAAAAGTTTTCACAATTCTTTCCAAGGAGAAGAAAATTTTGGAAACATTTCCACATATGGTATGTGATATTACTTAGTGATGAGGTGGCCAAGAGGTATATCAGAATCACTATTTCCTACCCTTAAGAAATTGTTGAAGAAGGATTTTCTTAAGACGTAAAAAAAACTTCATCTTTTATTCATAGCAAATCACAGGATTTTTTATGGTTCTTAGGTAAAGGATCCATCCTTCCTTCCCTGGACTTTTCAGTGGGTTTTGATCCTTGGTGATCCAAGCAATGCTGTGGCTGTCTTTTCTCAGGGCCTGGAGCTTGTATGGATTTGAATGGAGGACAATATTAGCTTTATTATGATCTGCAAGCTGCCCAAAGTCACCCTATCAGGGAGATAGGCAGCCTGTAAATTTAATAAATAAATGTTTTAATAGCTGCACAAATGCTACATACTTTTTAATACCCTCTTATATTCATCCTTGAAAATTAATTAGATTGAATGTTGCTTCTATGGCAGCTTTTCCCCAACACGTATATAAAACTTTTGTTCCAATATGCTTTCCTCCAATTATTTACAGCCTTAATACATAACTGTTTTAATATTAAACTCTTAAACTGGCATACTGCTAATTGCACCGTGAGAACCAAATGGAAAGTGTAATTCACATAGTCACTGATCACAGCTGCTGTCAATATTTCTGTGTTGTCTTTCCCATCGTTTTCATCTTCAAATTATGCCCTAGTCATTCATTTCCCCAAACATATGACAGAAAGCACCTGTGCATTTTTATGGGACACCTGTGCATTTTTATGGGACATCAGTGGAACAGAGTGTAATATAAAGCATTCAAATTATATTCTTTCTTTAGTTTGGTCTCACTCTTTTTTAACACAAGGGGGAAAACAATCCAATGCCTTCCTGTGTTATTGTTCTTAGGTACTAGGAATGTAACACTTATTTCAAACCTGGAGCCAACAGCTGCAATATGTGAATTTAGAAAAAAATGTTCTCCAAATCTCAGTTTCCAAAGAAAAGCTGTAAAGTGCCAAACCACTTTCAAATAAGTAGAACTTGCTTGCAGGCAGTTCCATTTCTAAAGTATCCCACAAAGACACATGATGTCTAGCCTCTCATAGTGAAATTAATTTAAGATAGTTCATGGAAATATAGATTTCTATTCCTTTTCCCTCTCCCTTTATAGCTATTTGAAAATCAAAGGTTAGGTAGATGGATAAGAAGATGGGATAAGGAAAACAATCTTTCTCCTGCTGCTTGCTGAATTTTAATTGCAAAGCACCACAAACTCATATCCCTGAAACTATATAGACTCTATTGTTCTTCAAAAGTTTACATCATAGCTGGTGGATACTATGGAAGACAGCCTTCAGATTTGTCCCTGTAGCAGGAATAAGAAGGTTTAAATGCTGGTTTAAGAAAATATGTGCATGTGAATGTACTTGCTTTGACTATTCTATGTTTTGATGATGTGAGTTCTAGTGTATGTTATTAGAAAGTACAGACCTTCTAATGACATTTGTTAGTCTATAAATATGTTACCAGACACCTTCTGATTCTTCATATCTAAAGTAGAAATATTTCCTTTTTATGTACGTTATGGAAGCAGATTTTTATTTTTTATGTAGACTAAACCCTAAGATTACACTCATAGAGCAGCTTTAGAATACTGGTAGTTTATTAGCAAGTATTGTACTTCAGCATAGAATAATTTACAATATGAGAATTCTGAGAGAAAATAACCACATCACTTTTACATTCTACAAAAAGAGAAAATCAGAAAGTTGTACATATAAAAAAAATTCAGAATAACCCTTCTCTTTTTTGTCTCTATACACAAACACATAGATACACACTGAAATATTTTAATTAAATACTTTTTGTAAAAACAATACTGATTATAAGTTAAAGATAAGAGAAATATAGAAAAGTAGTAAAAAATAGAAAAAGGAAAAAAAGAATAATAAAGAAGTGTATTATTTATACTTCACCTCTCTCTCTAAAGTTACATTAAAGTTTCCTTGTTTCTAATAATCAAATACGTAGACCATCAGCTTTTTTGGGGAAAAGGTTACAAGGAATTAGAAGAGTTTATAAAAATAAAAACTGGGATCCTATCGATAGAAATCCTCAGGTCAAAGGAACCACAGTAAGTCTTGAGGCTGGAAGTAGTCCATTGGGTATTCCTTCAGAAATAATAGGGAATTATACAAGAGCCCTCCAGGAATTGCTACTACTACCAGATCTTTAGATAATTAGGAACTCTTCTGTTATCTTCTATTAACAAGAATTGGTGGAGTTTGGGAATAATATGGAAGGGCTTAGTATGGTATGATATGTATAAAAAAATGTATAATGTGAAAGGAAGTGAAAAAAAAGACTTTCAAATTGGTGTCATTGGTAAAACAAAGAAAAAAACGTCTGAGTTCTCCAGGCCTAATTATCTCTAGGAAAATCCGCAAGATTCAGTGAGATAAAAGACACCTCAGCCACCAAAGAAATAGAGACAAAGAAAGTATCTCAGAAATGACCCGTTATAGTTTTTGGAAAGTAAAGGCAGAAGAGAAGTGATGTGCCTTTAGATTTGCAAGATGCAGTTACTGTATTGTTACAATAAAGAAAATTAGTTTCTGGTTTGTACTATGCCAAAGGGGAGAGACCAGCACCAGAACAATTACATCTGAAAGCAAGTAGATGTCACTTCAGAGCCCCATTATAAGACCTCTGACTAATCATGGAAGATAAACATAGTCTTAGATATATTTAAGGGCAAATGTTAATCCTAACTTCAGAAAAGGGAGAAAATGGAAGCAGACCATACAATGTACATACAACGAGCAAAATGTGAGAAGCAACTATTAAGCAGTCAGTTTGAAATATTATTAAAACAACTACTGTAGCTGATGACCTGGCTTTACCCGGGCCTGCCAAAGTCATCCTGCCACCTCTGCAGGACCCAAACTCTTCCCAGTACTGTCAATCACCCACCGGCTGGCTGGCTGGCCAGCCCGCTCTTAGCAGAGGCAACCTCATCCTATTCCTGCCTTCTCCTGATGGCTGCCACCTTCAGAACCCCCTGGAAGGGGCGTAACGCTACTCTCTTGCACCCCTTTTGGTGTACTGTGAAAGTGTTGGCAGTATTGCCACAGTGTAGGGGTCAGCACTTTGGCAATGCTTTTTAGAGGTCACAGATCCCCGGACAGCATGTCTTACCCCTACAGTGTTTGTTGACAGAGGGTAAGCTATCTATATTTGGCAAGTTTGGTGTAAATGAGTCCCTTTGGGAGAAGGGCGGTATAGAAGTTCAATAAATAAATAAATAAATAAATAAATAAATAAATAAATAAA
>JANHFR010005153.1:34102-50260 GCA_032468015.1 Mimophis mahfalensis | reverse complement strand
GAGAAGGGCGGTATAGAAGTTCAATAAATAAATAAATAAATAAATAAATAAATAAATAAATAAATAAATAAATAAATGCAGTCATTGTAGAGCGTATATAGCACAGACATACATACACACATACATACATACATATCCACGTTCCCTTTAATATATATAGATATATTACTTGGTAGGAAGCAGCAATATAATCATTTTATATTCCTTAAACATGTGCATAAATCTAAGTGTTTTATCTTCTTTAAAGATGTGTAAATTGTATGCATGAATACTTGGCAATTTTTATTTCTGACAGAAATCTGAAGATTTTTTTTTAAAGTATATCCTAATGCTGACTATGATCAGTTTGGTGTGGGATTAATTAGAATCACACAGCTGAGCGACACAGGGGTGTGTCATACTAATTCAGGTCCAGCTTAGCAGTAAAAAATACACTCTGACATATATTGCTAGGTTTTTAATGTTATATTTTAAAACAGAGTATATGATGGATTTTATGAGAAGTGTGATAGATATACAATCCACAACAGTGTCTATTGCTGCATCCCCACTTGCATCACAATAATGTTCCCAGTGTTCCCATTAATTTA
Source organism: Mimophis mahfalensis (assembly GCA_032468015.1). Lineage (NCBI taxonomy): Eukaryota > Metazoa > Chordata > Lepidosauria > Squamata > Mimophis > Mimophis mahfalensis. Next base: position 49,670 of record JANHFR010005153.1, on the reverse strand, counting down.
TTTCCACCTCACTGCTATACTATGTATGAGGCAGGCTTAAGCCATCCTTGGTTATTTGTACTGGTGTTTTCGTTTACCATGACCCTATCTGGGAACAGAATTTTTAAAAAAACAACATACAATATAACTGGTTTTCCTTTCCCACCACTTATATTGAAGCTGAAGTTAGGTAATCAGCTATAGAAACAGTGCCAAGTAACATCCACATGATGTTTCAGGCTGATGTAACTGCAGACAGACCTTGACTTACAATCACTCATTTAGTGATTGTTCGAGGTTACAATAGCACTGAAAAAAGTGACTTATGACTGCTTTTTATACTTACAACTGTTGCAGCATCCCCATGGCCACAGGATCAAAATATGGGCACTTAGCAATGGCATGTATTTATGGCAGCTCCACTATCCGGTGGAAATGAGATCATCATCTGAAACCTTCCTAGCTGGCTTCCAGCAAACAAAGTCAATGGAGGAAATCAGATTTGCTAAACAATCATATGATTCACTTAACTTCTGTAGTGATTTACATAATAAATGTGGCAAAAAAATGGTGTGCAACTCACTTAAAGACTGCCTTTCTTAGCAATAGAAATTTTGAGATCAATTGTGGTCATAAGTTGAGATCTATTTGCATACTGTCTTTAGTTTCTGTGCAGCATATTCTGTTTTTTTTAAAGTAGAATGCTTATAAACTGCTTCTTGTAGGATATTGTTTAGGTCTGAAATAGTGCAACAGGTCGAATTAGCATAGCACTGAAATTTTAGTCAGATCATGTTCCCATTTTAGTTCCAACACACATAACAGAAGAATTTACAGATTGGCAATTAGGAACTACTGTATATAAAAAAAAAGGAGTAGGGAAGGAGAGAAGTCTGTATATAAAAATGTGTGTGTGTGTGTGTATGTGTTCTGTGTGGGGGTAGATACCCCTAACACCCCTCAAGGGGTCTCTATGCCTTAAAAATAGTGCTGACGGCTTCACAATACTCCACAAATGCGACAGAGTAGCATGAGGCCCACAGAACTACTACATCTACAGCTAGGCCTAACTACAGGATTTTCCTGTCTAATAGAGCATGCTGATAAATATAAAATCCAGGCGAAGCCGGGTTATCTGCTAGTCTTAAATAAAACTCCCAAACTTCCATCAACTTCCATTCATTTATTAATTTTTCTTTTAGACTTTATACAATTTGTGTTGTAACAGAATGTGGTCTATACAACAGCTGAGAGATCCCCTCAAACCCATGTATCTGCCTAAGTGCTGAGACTGGTACTGTAGATATTTTTTCCTGCTCGACGATTTTATACTGAAGTGGGAGAGCAGCTTATTTTCAGGAAACAGTATCACTCACTTTACCTATCATGCTCTGCCTACATCAAATCAGGATGTAAGCATTTGCTCTTTGCAAATCAGAGTAATTAATTCATTTTGAACAGCTTAACATATTTATGCTGTTACAATACATACAGAAAATGTGCCAAGAAAATTCTACTGACTTTACTTCCTAAGCTTGATCACAGTGATGTGGGTAGTGCTTTAATTACTTAATTATTTCCTGTCTTTGTTCAGAGTATGGATTTACAATGCTATCTAGCATAACTGTTAAATTTTAATTACAAGGCTCTGAGAAAAATAATTCCAAATACTGCATCTTACTGTCAGGGACTTCTTCTCTAATGCAGGAATTTTCATAATGAGGTCCAACATTTGTAAATAGTTGCCACACAGATACAGCCTGGGAACTGACATTGATTGGTACAATAACAAGCAAACTTTATCATGTACTGGCAATTCAGTTTCTTGTTTAGAATATTTATTGGGTACTTTTGAGTGTTAAGCAATGAATACCAAATTGAACAAAGATAATATTTTATGATCTATAAATCATATTACATTCTTGGCAGTTAAAAAGCAGAGTTTCTCAAATAGGCCCAAAATAGGTGTGTAAAAGAAGATCCTAGAAGTTTATTATTGTAAATAATTATGACAGTTATACCCAACCTATATCTCCCAGAAATAGCATCCTGAATATTCTATAGTTTTCCAGCACACAGCATTTGATTTTGTGAGGGCTGAAACCCACTATATTAAGGGGATATTCTGGCAGACGCTATATTGTAGACCCTGGTTGGATGCAGGGCTATTTATTTTGCAAAATGTATTTCTACTGCATTTTCTACTGCATAGTCTATATATTTAATTTACTATCACAAACCAAAAAGAAAATAGTACTACAGTATGAATCAATAGATTAGGAATTAGTGTATTAGAGGGACACAAGTACCTGACACACATTAAATGTTGCTGAAATTCTGCACAACACATTACTAACCAGAACACCAAAACTAGAAACATAATTCAAAGTTTACTTCTTCTGACAGCAATCATGACTGAACAGAATTTAACAGCACTCATAAAAACTTCAAAAGATTGATTGTACATTAAAAACAGCTTTCTATTTCACATGACTAACCAGATCATCAAAATTAGTTCATAATTCAAAGCTTGCTTCTTCTAATAGCAATCATAATTGAGCATAATTTAACAGCACCCATTAAAAACTTCAATAGATTGACTGAGCCATTGGTTTAAGGGGAAAAAACACTTCTATTTTAAGCCTATGAAATATAGGGTGCTGTTGAACTCTCTCATGCACCAACTTGAAGACATTTTCGATCAAAACTTTATTTTGATCATTACCAGGATAACGTAAAAAGGCAGTTTGGTCTAGTGGTTAAGGCTACAGGCTAAAAGCAACTGTAAGTTTAAGTCCCACCTTAGTCTAGTGGTTAAGGCTATAGGCTAAAAGCAACTGTAAGTTTAAGTCCCGCCTTCACTATGAAAGCTAGCTGGGTGATTTTCAGCCAGTCCTCTCTTTCAGCCAATCCACTTCACAAGGTTGATGTGGGGAAAATAGAAGGAGCTAACTATGTTGTGTAGGTTCCTCTCCTTGAACTATTATTCATAAAAATAATAAAAGCAGGATATAAATAAACAAACATATAAGTAAATGACAGGTAAACAAGTAAAATAAAATGCACAGCAGAAAACAAAAGACCAAAGTGATTCCTTAAAGGTAAATGGTATACATAATATGATAAAATATCAATAACTGTAAAGCCCTAATTCTAAACTAATACTTAAGAATCTAAAATACTTGTGGTATAATATCATTATCACCGAAACACTGAAACTGGAACTAATAAATATACCATCAGAGAGAGGCAGATAAAATCTCTTACTGTGAATACACAGCAGCAATGTCCTTTGTTATCAATCAATCAATCCGTGTTTTTATTATAGTCAATGGACAATGAAAATCAAATGGTATTACAATATAGAAGAAGCAATCAGTCCATGTCTAGTTCTGTAGGCAGAATAACAAAATTTGGCACACTCTAAAGATGAAGCTGTTATCATATTTACTCAGCACATGGTCTCTTCATACCCTCTGGCAAGAAGTCAGAGCCAATGCCTATTATATTCCAGACTTTATAAGAAAGGGAAAATATGAAGAGCATGCTTCTGGGTTTTCTTCCAATCCCTTAAAAGCAATTCTGCCCTGGGACATGACTTAAAAGAGAAAGCATTTATGGAGCCACTGACAACATTACAAACCACTGCCCATTGCTGCTCCATAGAGAAAATTTGGAAGTGTTGGGGAAGGACATTTGAGGGTTGTTGTTTTTTTCCACACAGTTCACAGTTATGGATTCCTAGATCCCAACTAGTTTCACAATTGATTGTTCATTTATGTTTCCTCTCAGCATGCCAAAGGTAATCCTATTTTGTTTAATTTTATCTTGCTAACAGCAAACAGCTGGAAAAAAAACCTTACCGATTTTAGATTACTTTTTTTAGAGAGATGTTTTAGAAAGAACAACTTTTATACCTGAAAGCTGTATGTGAATTTAAGATTTCCCCTTTTTTGTTTATTTTGCTTAAATAATGTTATGATGAGCAAATATAATATACCCTGTATTTTCAATTATTTGTATACCACATTTATTATTTTTATAAATAACTCAAAACAGCAAACTTAACCAGTAGATTTTTGTCCTACTAGTTTCCCCACAATGACAACCATGGGAGGTGAGTTGGGCTGAGAAGATTTCCTGGGCTGTCAACCAACTAAGGTTGGACTAGGCTCATAGTCTCCTGCTTTCTAGTTTGGTGCCATTTTATTATCACCTCAAAATCACAATTCCATCCCCAGGTATACCTCCTTATCTTAGAAAACTATAAGTAAGTCACAGTGACTACTGTTTTGTGGTACATCCTAGTTCTATTGTTAGGCTTGAAATTAAACTCAAAACATAACTTCAATTAAATTGAAGCAAATCATCTCCTTAATATATGGATAATATATTTATGAGGCTGGTAATATCATTCATAAGTATCAGAATATCTCTTCTTTTGATCTCTCTTTCACATACAGATTAGCCACTTAACATTTAAAAATTGCATGAAATTTTTAATAACAGAAGCACATGGTACCTAATATTAGTCAACTAAAAAGAAAAACACATTCATGGGTATATCTTCAAAATTATTTATTGTAGGCTATTTCTAGAAACTCCCTTTCCAACACAGGATAGAACAGGATGGAACAAGTTATTAATTTGTTTCTGTAATTCACATCTTATTTCTGTGGTTATTAAGCGTGGGTCATTAAATGGAGCATGGGATTGGGTGGGCTGGGGGTGGGGAAGGCCCAGGCCTGCATCTCAGCACTGCCCCAGCTCACATATGGACTGCCATGGGCCTCAGCCATCCCCTCAGCCACCCACTGAGGGATGCCAAGCTCTGCTTCTTGCCCATCTGGGTTCCTGTAGACCAGTGGTTCTCAACCTTCCTAATGCTGCGACCCTTTAATACAGTTGTTCATGTTGTGGTGACCCCCACCATAAAATTATTTTCACATACACCTGTATTTGTATTGAAATATGTGTTTTCCGATGGTCTTAGGCGACCCTTGTGAAAGGGTCGTTCGACCCCCAAAGGGGTCCCGACCCACAGGTTGAGAACCACTGCTGTAGACCTTGGGCATGCTTCAGTGGTGGGATTCAAATTTTTTTATTACTGGTTCTGTGAGCATGGTTTAATGGGAGTGGCTATGCTTTCAGCCAATCAGAGGTGTTATTTGCCAGTGTTGGCCAGAGGTCGTATTTGCTGGTTCTCAGAATTATCGCTACCGGTTCTCCAGAACCTGTCAGAACTGGCTGAATACCACCTCTGGCCTGCTTCATATGCCACTGGGTCTCACATCCACCTCCCATATCCTGTCATCGAAGATATACATTCTTAAAGATGTATCTATTCAAATTCTGGAACATAAATAAGCAAAACATAATCAGTGGCTTTTGTAGGAAACAGCAATTATAAGTTGTCTTAATGATGCTAATTAGGAGACCTAATTCTCAAATTCTACTCCTAAGCAAAGTGGTCACTAAGTGGGAAATCACATGAGTGTGACTGTGCTTTTCAACTTGAAAGAGAGAAGACTACTCAGTTTAACACTTAGCTTTTGTTTGACTCCTAACGCCTGCTACCATGCTTTGGAACTCAACTGCCTATCTACTGCCTTGTACTTATCGAAAGCAAGATGATTATTGTGGCAGCCCGCCAATGAAAGCTGTGGAATCCTATGAAAGCTGACAATATACTCTTGAATTCTCCTATTCAATCTCTCCACTCTCAAGGGGACAGAGAAGGGAAAAAGTAAACAAATTCTGCAGGCAATCTTATTTGCCTATTGTGTTTCCTTTCCTGCTGCCAGCATGGGCACATTACTTTTAAGTTTTATAAGACCAAACAGCTTACTCTCTTGACATCCCTTCTTCACCAATCTCTCTGTTCTGTGGGGGAGGAATGTGTCAGCCAAAGGCCTTCAGAAATCACTTCCCCAAGCCCTTGCAGGGATTACAAGAGAGTACTGAAAGATATTTGCATAGCATGCCCATGGCTATAAGCCATGGAAAAATTCCTTTCCGCACCATTTTCCCCTTCTACACATGCGCAGAATTGTCTGTGCATGCGCAGTGAGTGTTGCAACCAAATTGGTTTGTCCCTGCAGTCCTGGAATGGATTGTGGTTGTGAACCAAGGTTTGACTGTAGCTTATTCTCTTGCAATCCCCTTCTCCTCAATCTCTGTTCTGCAAGGGAGGAATAAAACATTGTACAGGATAACATGTCCTAACTGTAATAGTAATTACATGATTGTGAAATGCTGTGAAAGTAATCTGTAGTTATAAATAGACTGTAATTTTTTCAGCACTGTTATAATTTTAAATGGTCACCAAATGAGTGATTGGAAAGCAAGAATTACGTGTACATCAGAATGACAATGCATTCATAATTATGTCTTCATACAAAAGAGAAAATTATACCTGTCCCACATAACTATACTTTTGTTGTCATTAGCTCATTTCTCTCCATAAATACTAATTAAATAACAAGGTACATTAATTCCTTTTAGGATCACATTGCACATTAATTCCCTTTAGGATCAAAACGTGCTAATTTGGGAATCAAAACATAGAAAACAGATTACATGCACACTGCAAGGTAGCAGTGGCAAAATATTAGCCTACGCCATTAAGATTATACATAATGGCAGTTCTATACAACTCTTTCTCCTCCAGAAACATTTAAATTGCTACAACCAACCATGAGACACAACTGGTACTGAATGGTTTACTCTACAAAGAAATGAAGACTCTGTTGATTCTTTAGTTTTAATAGAGTATTTCTTAGAATAAAATGACAGTTTGTATTAATTATAATGCTTGAAGCTGACCTTACTTATTTACTTATGTATTTAGAGGTGGTCCTCAACTTATTATCCCAACTGGGACCTGTTGCTAACTAAGCAAGGCAGTTATTAAACTGCACCCAGTTTTTGCCACAGTTGTTAAGCAAATCACTGTAGTTAAGTGAATCATGCTGTGGTTAAACAAATCTGGTTACTCCCATTGATTTTGCTTTGTCAGAAATCAGCTGGGAAGTTCATGAATGGTGACCTCAAGATCCTGGGACTCTACAACAGTCATAAATACATGTCAATCACCAAGTGCCTGAATATTGATCACATAACTATGGATATGTGCAACAGTCAAAAGTGCAAGGACTGTCCATAAGTCACTTTTTTCAGTGGTGTTATAACTTCAAAGGTCATTAAATTAAGAGTTGTATGTAGAGGAGTACCTGTACTTACATATTATTCTCCTCTGGTTTTGGAATAGAAGATTCAGTCCTCAATACTTTACCCCTTAAACCTTAGTCCAGGGGTCTCTAACCTTGGCAACTTTGCTGGCTGAGGAATTCTGGGAGTTGAAGTCCACAAGCCTTAAAGTTGCCAAGGTTGGAGACCCCTGCCTTAGTCCACTGATTTCTTTTTGAAAAAAAGGCATGGGATTTTCCATTGCTAAGGTAACATGGTAAGCAGTTATTTGAAAGGAATAGTTCATTGTGAATATCTACAAGTTAAAAATCTTGGAGCATACTAAAGAATATGCTAATATCCATAGGTAGATGATGTCATTTGAATGACTAGCTTTCTATGAAAATTTGCATATCTTAAATGACATCAGCGTATGAGAGAGTTTACTAGGAAAGTCCCCATGTGTGTATTCCCAATATCAGAATACCTGAACAGAACTTAAAGCATCCATGAGAGGTGAACATCGGAACTTTTGTCTTAAACATCTGTGTTTTCTTTTTCTCCGCCCTGCAGTTTCACTTGACATTTAGACTGAAGTTCAGAACATACATTTTACGTTTTTAGCATCCAATGCTTTGTGAAATGGGTTCCTTCCTTTTTGTTATTTTATGTTTTGTTCTATAATGGTTTGTATATCACAATGAATACAAGCTGACATTCCAAAATGTGGTAAAAGTCACATAAGCATATTTCCTCTCATCCAAAACAAAATTGATGCACTTAACCTACCCCAGCATACTTCAAATTCTTTCTATTTTTACTGTTTTAAATTCTATGACATTCAGTCATAACAGAAATCTGTCACCTTTGTGTTACCTGGCTATCAATAGAATGTATATCTATTACAATTTTAGACTGACAGTCACCTTCTATTACTCTCAATTTCTTTCTCCCCTTCACACACACAGCAGCAGACATTCTATAGGATGGGTGTCAAACTCGCATTGTCACAGCGGTATCACGTGACATGTTGGGACTTTTTTCCCCTTCACTAAACCGGGCATGGGCATGACGCATACAGCCTGCGGGCCATGAGTTTGACAGCCCCGTTCTGTAGCATTTATTCTATCAGGCTAATCTTCTGATTTTCAAAGCTAGGCAAGTGTGAAGAAGGACAGTTTAATTATTACCCTTTAAAAGAGAATTTGATCAAACAGAATGTAAGAGAAATTTCCTGGCAGGTGTAAAATAAAGAACATAAAAGTTTTAACCATCCTACTCTGATGAATTACTAATAGAAGTTTGAATATAGTTTATTATTAAACTATAATTTATAAATAAAATTTAAGGAAGTTTGTCAAAAATGTTTCATCTCACATTAAAAGTTTTATTGGAAAAAATTAAATGAAAATACAGATGTTTAAAGAAGAAAGCAAGTAAAGTAATAAGTGAAAAACTGCCAAGAAAAAATAGGGAAGAGGAAGAAAGAAGAGGAAGATAATTCCCTTCTTTCCATAATCTACCTTTTCTATCAAACCCATATGTTACAAGTTTTTTTTTTCCCAGCAAAATATCTATAAGGGGTTTCCAGTCACTAATAAATGTAGTAATTGTCCTTTTTCTAATCAAACAAGTCAATTTTGCCATCTCTGCTACTGCTGTCATCTTCATCAGACATTCCTCTGTTGGGGGTAGTTCAGAGTCTTTACAGCAGTGGTTCTCAACCTTCCTAATGCCGCGATCCTTTAATACAGTTCCTCCTGTTGTAGTGACCCTCAACCATAAAATTATTTTACATACACCTGTATTTGTATTGAAATATGTGTTTTCTGATGGTCTTAGGCGACCCCTGTGAAAGGGTCTTTCGACCCCTGAAGGGGTCCTGACCACAGGTTGAGAACCACTTCTTTAGAGGAAGAATTGTCATCCTATAATTAACTGACCTTCCTGATGCTGATGGATTTCAACAATCACTAATAGGACTGTAGCTTTCTCACCCTTGCTTTATTTCAGGTTTCCACAATTGGAATCTGGCCATTGAAACTTTCTGCTAGAAATTAAATAAAATGCATATAATGTAGTCAGCTACTTGATTTATTTTCTTTTCCTACTGATAACCATACAAAGCAGTGTAACAGATAAGACATTTTAATAACCCATCTATTCTGTTCAGTCATCAGGGAAATCTATAATGACCACAGCAGTGAAGTATTCCTTTCAACTTTCTTGTTACAAGTGACATAAGTAAATGCACTAATTGTATTGTAATTTCCCATAAAATCAATTTAAATAGAATCAATTTCTTCACAGATTTTTGTAAACATTTTTCATTATAAAATTGTCAATACAGTTGTCTTATTTTAGTTTCAGAGATCACTGCTGGAGCAGTGCTAAATTAGTAGCAAACGTATACATTCAATCTGTAGAAGCACATTACTGTTCCATTGTTTAGTTGCATGTTGGGCACAGCATTGTATAATAAATGTTTTTTCTACCACTACAAGAGTTATTTATTGTCAACCACCTTTACTCATCCAAAGAAGTACAACTCCTGAAAAATCAAAATTTAACCTTAAAACAATGTATGGTATTGACCAAAACAATTGTCCTCAACTCAAACTCCACAACCATCCTCCACTCAGCTCAAAAAGAATGCAGGCTTCTGATAGGTGATAGCAGAGATTCTTATGATGACAACCCACATAGTGCTCTGGTTCTTACCAGCTACTCATCATGTTAGTATATTCAAAATGTAATGTGACTAACCATTTAGGTAGCATACTACCATTTACATAGCCACTATGGTTGACAGCTGTCCAACTTGACTCCTTTCAGAAGCATGGCCATAAATATAATACAGAACCTATCCATTCTCACCAAAAGCAGATATGGAGCCTGCAAAGTCCTAAGCAGTTGATCACTCATGCCATCTTCTAAATACCAGCCTGATCAAGTTTATCTGAAGAATTCTGTTCTTGAGGTCAGACGTCTTGTTGAGTATAAAACTTATACTTGAATCTTTTTATTCAAAAAGTATATTTTCTTGAAGAGTTGTTCTTCAATAGAATTTGTTCAGATTTTAGCAACCCTTTCATGTAACTTTATCGGGTTTTCCCCCCTCATTTAGTCAAGTAAGTTTAGAATGAAGAACTGGGATTTCTAATGATATTTTCTAAGTTATTAAAGGACATACATAAAGGAAAGGCACTGCCATCTGACAAACTACAGTAAAATAGATTAAAATATAAATCAGGAAACAAAGACCCAACTGCTTTTCACCTGGCATGTTCCTCAAGAGACAATGTTAGTATTTTTTTAAAACACTAAAGGTGCTGCCTGCTACATGTCAAATACATTATTAAATGTTTAGACAATAACTACATATTCATTGAATTTATTTATATGTATTTATTAAATTTATTTGCTGCCCATCTTGTTTTGAAGTGACTCTGGGCAGATATTTAACTGTTCTAAAAAAAAACTTCTAAAAATGTCATCTACAACTGGGACCCCAGACCTCACTGTTAAATTTCACATATGTTCCATTGAAAGATATGCTTATTCTGCAAAATAAGCTTGAGGTGTCACATTTTGTGCAAAGGGTGTTTTTTTTTCTCCTTTCCAGGTTGAAGTTTGTCAGAAAGAAATTGCTTTATTCATCTCACTTATCTTGAATTAAAAATATCTAATGTTCATTCAGAGATGCCAACTGCAGATCAATCTCTAAAGGCAATTAAGGTGGAAGCATTGCGAGTAATGATAGATACTGCACCTGTACATTCACAAACTCATAGGACATTTAATCACCTGGGGGAAAGGAAAGAAGGTATAATAAGCTGCTGTATGGGAAAATACAAGAGTGATGACCAAAAGGGTTGGAATAGACATATAGGATGGATTTTTCGGTTTAGGCTGTCACATTTTACAATGCAAATCCTGAAATTTACAAAGCAACTCTAATGGCAAACAAGTTGAAGGTTTGGAATGAATCTTTACTACCTAGGAGAAAAAAAAACTGTAAAAACAGCAATTTATTGTAAAAAAAGGGGGGCAGATGGGGATGCACATGCATTTTAAAAATACACCCTGTTTCCTTAATTAAATTCATTCATTTAATAAAACTGTATTGGAGTTTTACAATTATGGTGGCATTGAAAGCATCATAAAAATACAGAAGCTATAGAAGTTCATATCTCAGTGACCCAATTTATCTAACAAACTATTAAGACTACAAGGGTTTTAAAAAAAAGGTTCATCTTAGACAGAGCAAGAACTGGGTTTCAGTTTTTATGATCCTGGCTCCTGCCTTTTTTATCCAAGCTTCTCAAAGCACATCATGCATCTGAGGCAGAACTTACTGGGTCCAGTTCATAACCTGATATTGTATTTTGAGGGGAGAACGAGAAAGTCTTACTTCCATAACCTTTAACACTCAAAAAACCCCATTTTTGTCTGTTCTTTCTTCTTAAATTTCTATATTTTGTGTGTATCATTCTCAAACATACGTTATAATTATTTTAACAAGAAATGAAACTAATGAACAACTAGACAATATATATAACACAAAAAATAAATAAATACCATCTAATGTTTTATCATTTTATATATCCTTTTATGATTAGGTGATTGAGCTTCAGCTGTAGGTTTTGTTTTGTTTTTTGCTCTTCCATATGTTTCTCAAACCTCAGTTCCCCAAACTTCAGTTCCTAATATTTTAGAATATTTGCAATCACAATTACAAAAAAACCTAACAATAAAACATTGCTGCGCACAGAATTTAAATAATCCAAGGGGGAAAGAAAGATACTAATTTCTTAATTCTCCCCTTACTTTTTTGAGATTTTTATTTACTACTTCGGCAAGCTATTTAACAGGCATATTTAAACAAGCTCTTGAGAGAAATGTGCAACAGGTACTCATAAAAGCTGAAAAGGAAATCCTTTTCTCCAAGTTCAATTAAAAGCAATTAGCACCAGAGCAATTGCCAAGAATTGGCAATTACTCTCCATCATGCAGACACTTTGACATTTTATTAACAGACCCAAAGTATCCTGCTAAATATTGACAGCTTACAGCATAGATTAAAAGATCATGGCTGTGGCAGGCAGCATTTATTGCATGGAAAGTCATATGAAATTTTGAAGTCATGCCATGATAATCAAAGTTACTATTTTTTATGACAGCAGCTGTGTAAAGATCCAAGCACTTTTAAGTATGCATCTTCCTATCTACTCACCTTTAGCAGATATATATATATATATATATATCCGTCACAAGCCTCTTCTGCTGGACCTGACGGGAGAGGCAATCACTCAAATATTCCAGTCACATGCCATACAGACCTTCATATGTTACCACTAGAACCTTGAATTAGAGCCAGAAGCAAACTGGTAACAAATGAGCTGACAGATCAGAGGTGTAACAGGCACATCTACGCCCAGATATAATTGTCCATACTACTGCTTTTTGTACCAATTGAATATTCTAAATATTTTTGAAGGGTAACTCTATATAGAATGGATTATATTAATCCACGCAGGGAATGAGTGACTCACCATAGAACCCATGATTCAAGAATTGGAACAACTGGTGCACAACTGGAAGCTATTCTCTCCTAGCCATGACTACCACCACCTGCTCTTTCAGCAGGAGTTGTAAATCCAGAAGGACCACCAGATTGCATACCAGTTCTCTCTTAAGAAGTGTAATCCCATCCAGAGCCAAAGATAGTAAATTCACAGATACAGGTAGCCCTGAAATCCAAAGCCATTCCGTCTTTCTGGGGTTCAGATGAAACCTGTTATTGCCCATTCAAATCCCTACAGATTCCAAAGTGGGCATTGGCAGTAGTACTTCCCCAGGGGAGAAGATATATAGCTGGGTATCAGTGATGCTTTACCTCATGATCAAGGATGATCTCACCCAACAGATTTGTATAGATGTTAAATAAAGCAGGGAACCCTATAGCACCCATAATTTAGGGGCCAAAGGGGGGGGACCTCCTGCACCACTCAACACCAACTGAAACTGGCCTTTGAGGAAAGAAGAGAACCAGTTTAGTGCCCACTGCCAACTACACAGCCAAAACCAAAGGATGTTAGGATTGATGGTATCAAAGGTTGCTGGAGGTCAAGAAGGGTAAGGATTGATGCCCTGGTCCCATTCTGCTCTTAGCAAAGTACTGCTTTGTCAAGAAACACACATCTTTTTAGTTATTTTTCATTTGTTTAGCATAAAGCTTAAAGTTAATGGTAAATGTTTACCCTTCAAATGAAAGTGTATATTTATGGTAATTTTTTCTAATATGCCTCAATAGAACTATAAAGGAAAAACATAGAGAAGAATAGGGATATAGGGAATACATAAAGAGAAAATATTATTATTATTCACTAAATTTAAATTCCAGTTTCAAAAGCTTAGGATAACTGAAAGAGCACTCCCTCCACCAGATTGTTTCAAAGCAACCTATGAAGTTGGCAAGCCTTTCGAGAAAGTCACCCACTCAAAGTCATCCAATCAGCATCCATAATTGAGGGTGGATTTCAACCTCATTCATTTTATACCAGACTAGGTTTCATCATAGAAATGGCTACTAATGGTTTCTCTTGGTATGAGAAAAACAGCAGAAACAATTTATGAGTTGATGAGTGTGAAAAGGTAGGTAATGATATAGCAGTTACATATTACAAACCATAATGAGCTGGATCCAAACTAACATTGCAATAAAATCAATGGAAGAAATTAGTTATTGCTTAAGTTTGTTCATCTTAATATAAACTAAATGAAACTAATCTGTATCTTATAAAAAGTTTGTGATGAATCTTAACAAAACGGTCGTCACCGCATTGCATTATGAAAACCTTTGGCTACAGCAGTGGTGGCTAACCTTTTCGGCACCAAGAGCTGAAATGGGAGGGTACACACACATACTAGAACCCTGAAGAGCAGCTTTTTGACATGCATGTGAGCACCAGAAAATGGAAGCTTAGCTTCCCGTCGCATGCATGCACACCAGCCAGCTGGTCTTCCAGTTTCTAACACGCATGCATGCATGAAGACCAGCTGGCTGATGCAGGCATGCGCTCCAGGGAGCTGCTCTTCCAATTTCCGGTGCTCCCACATGAGTGAAGACCAGCTGGCCAGAGTGTGCATGCACTCTGGGGAGCTACTCTTCCAGTTTCTGATGCCTCCATGTGTGCGACTAGCTGACTGGCGCTCATGTATGTGCCAGAACCCAGAAGAGCAACAGGCAATGGCTGGCATGCCCAGAGAGATGGCTCTACATGCCACTTCTGGACCACATGGCAAAGGTTCGCCATCACGGGGCTATACATTTAGCAAAAAAAAAAAAAAAGATATTACATTTCTGAATTACACGACTGGATACTAATGTTCCCTGAAAACCATTCATAGTGGTTGTAGTGAATCACAAGCAGTCTTCAGGCAGCACTCATTATTTTGTGACACAACCAACAGGTCATTCCAGCAGCTTCATGATAAAACACCATGGAATGGAGAAGCAATGTGAACTGTATGAAGCAGACAACAAGGGTTGAAAAAGTCAGTTGACATGAGGAGGCCACATGAAACTACCAAGAGCCATTTCAATCAAGCAGCAAAAGAGGACAAAATGGAAGTACATAGCTTATCGGAGGAAAAGACAAAATGAATAGGTGGGTTTATAAATTTAAATAAATTCCCATAGAGAAAGTGTTGCTATTTGCAGTTAAGTTATTTAATTTTTACTCTGGAAAAGGTCCCCTGCACATAATGATTACCTGTATGCATTTTTGTTCGCATACATAATTCATTTCAATAAAGAATTCTACAGGTAGTCCTTGCTTAACTACAGTAATTGGAGGTAGAAACGCCATCACTAATTGAAGTGGTTATGACCACACCAGTTTACAATGGAAGTTGTAACAGGTCTATTTACCATTGTTAGGCAGATCCTGCATGATAACAATATCATTTTATCACCATTTGTAATAACTTGCCAGATTCCGCATTGATTTTGCTTGATGATAGCCAGCAGTGAATGTCATATAAGGAACAAGTTCACAGACAGTGCAACCACTGTAGTTGCAAGCCACTTTCCAAGTGCCTGAATCCTGAGCACACGTCTGGGCTAACACTGTGACAGCCACTGTGGTAGGATTCAAAAAATCCCACCACCGGTTCGCTAAATTTTAAGGGTGTGTGCATGTGCACGCGCCCCCAACAGCAAACAACAGAGGAGCGA
Source organism: Mimophis mahfalensis (assembly GCA_032468015.1). NCBI lineage: Eukaryota > Metazoa > Chordata > Lepidosauria > Squamata > Mimophis > Mimophis mahfalensis. The sequence continues at coordinate 34,261 of JANHFR010005153.1, read as the reverse complement.
TCAGACAGCTGGCGTTCAAAAGAGAAGCTCTGCTAAATCGCGAGACAGCAGAGCAGAGCTTTAAAATCCGGGCAGCTTTTAGAGCCCAGGGAAGAAGCCACTGACTGTTCCGATCTATTTCTGCTCTTCGGCAGCGTTGCTCCGAAGAGCAGAAATACA
>JANHFR010005146.1:41013-53329 GCA_032468015.1 Mimophis mahfalensis | reverse complement strand
ATCCATAACTTCAGAAGGCAAGCCATTCCACTCATTATTTGCTTTCACTGTAGTTTCATCTTTCTTTTTCAGTGTTTTGTTTATAGGCTACCTGCTCATAGCTCTGCTTTTGCATGCTATGGGTCCTTTCAGCCTGAGAAATGAAGGGTGATGAAGTTGGAAAGCAATGCTTTTTGTTATTTGTCTGACCCTCTGGTAAAAACTCTCTCTGGGATTCAGGTTGCCCCATCTGTTTGAGGGTTTCAGGAAAACATTTAAAAGTCGTTTTCTAGGCAAACTTTTAGAGATTAGTATCTAGTACTTTTAAGTTTGGCCAGTAGTGTATTGTATTTGAAATGGTTTTTTAAAAAAAATATTCATCATGGATAATTTTTTTCCAGTGGTTCTTCAGGCCTTCCAACAATAGAAGGAAACTGCTGTTGTGATTTTGAGTCCATCCACCTTGCTACTGGTTATCCTTTTCTTTGCCTTCATTGCACCTTTTCCAGCATCATGGATTTCTCCAGTTACCCAAGTCCTCATATAATGTGTTCAAGTACTATTTGATCTAGAACATTTGTGCTTAAAGTCTGTAGAGATTCTCAGCCATTCAGCTCATGGTTGTCCCAAATATGCTTGTTCAGGAGGCAAATGGACTTCCTTCTTATTGTGCTTTTTAAAGACGTTTCTTTGAAGAGATTTATGCTTGGAGTGAGGACTCATTGATTTATTCAATGATCCATTTGTTTGTTTTCTTATTTATTTATTTATTTATTTATTTATTTATTTATTTATTTATTTATTTATTTATTTATTATTTTTATCTCTAGGCCACCCAACTCCCAAGGGACACTTATTTTGTGGTTTTCTTACAAATCTTCAACACCACAGTTCAAAATTGTCAATACTTTTTCCATCTTGATTGTTCAAAGTCCAACTTTCATTTCGATAGCAAAAACTATTGACTGCATGATTCTGGCCTTTATTGGTACAGACCATCATAATATCTATTCCAAGGCCTTCATTGCTATTCTCCCAAGTTCCAAGCTATTCACCACTTCAATATCTTCATTTTCAGTTCTAACACCAATTATAGTACTTTTTGTCATTAATCTTGGTCTAATTTATCTTGGTCTAATTTATCTTTAAATCTTTATCGTTTTATTGGCCTGCTTAACTTTCATCAGTAAAGCCTGCAGAACATTTGTATAATTGTCTATTAGAGTAGTATCATGACTATAGTGCAGGTTATGGATGTTCCTTCTTCCAATTTTAAAACCATACTCATCTTTCAATCCAGCTTCCCTGAAGACATATTTTTTGTACTCATTATATAGGAATAAATAAGGGGAAAGCTTTCAGTCTTGTTTCACTTCTTTAACAATCTGCACCCAGTCACTTTCCCCATATTCATTATGGCTTCCTATTCTGTATCTAGGTTTTGCATAAGCACAATGAGATGTTCTGGGAATCCCATTTTCCTAAGGACATTCCTCATCTTGACAGCCATTTCTATAATCAGTGAAGCATCTTCTTCTTTCTGATATTATTTGCCTTCCTTAATTATCCAGTATGCATCACCAATAATGTTATGTTTTTCTCATCCTTTTCTAAAGACAGCTTAAATGTCTGGCATCTCCCTTTTCATGTAGAGCTCCAATCCATGTTGGGTTATTCCGAGTATAATTTTTTTAATCATCTGAAATGAAGGATATTGTATGGTGTCGTGTCATCTCCTTTCTTTGCTTTTGTATATAACTGACCTTTTCCAATCTGCTGGCCACTGTCATCCTCTAGATTCACTGATATAGTTTGGTTAGAATTTTTGCACATTCTTTTTCTGGCTTTCTGTAGGAATTCTGTCTGTTCCTATAACCTTCCAACATAGTAGTGTCAGAAATAGTGTTTTACCTTCATCTACTAATATTAAGATGTTCCTAAGTAGGGAATGTCTTCTAAAGCAACTTGGATGCTGATGTCTCACTGATATTATTCAGTCATTGTCTGCATTTTACCCAAGTACCTGCCTTACTATATCCTTTCTGGCTATGACAGCAATGCCAGTCCATGTTTGAGTAGTAAATAGTTTGATTTCTGACTGAAAGTGTCCAGTTGCAGTCCTTCTTAGTTTATGACAAACTAGTTAACTTGTTCGTTGATTCATCTGATCTTTGTTGAGATTTCCAATATTCATGTTTTTTATGTTCCATATCCCCATTTTAATTTTGTCTTTGGAGCTTTGGATTTGATTTGATTTTTATTGGATTTTATTTTTCTGCATGGGAACATCAGTTAGACATTCTGGAGATTTTACTCAACACTATTGCTCCAAAAGATCCTTAGCTTTTCCTCGGTAATATGTTGACTGTCATCCAACCTGACAAGGCCATTATCCAGCACACATTACATATTTTATATTGTATATCCGTGTGGTTCTCTTGGTGAAACACCGGATTCCTTTGCCATTGCCCCTCCATGTTTAGTATGAAATGATCCCTTTGCTGTTGTCATTAAAATGATCATCCACCAATAGCATTTTTCTGTGTTGCCACTGCCCAGTATAGATGCCTGCTTGCTTTAGCTGGGCAGCTGAGATGGCTTCTGAGCCAATATCATTTTGACAATTTCAGGAAGAGCCATGTTTTTAATCTCTTTCACAATGTGATAGACAGAAGTGCATGCAATATTCCAGATGTGAATCTACATAGATTTGTTAAGGACATTACAGTGTTGGTAGTTTTATTTTCAATCACTTTTCTAATAAATACACGTTGAATGAAGTCAACAGTGTCATTCAGCAATCCACTATGACCTGAAGATCTTGGTTATGGACAATTTTGCCCTACTAATGTAAATTGTTATACATTATATAAGTTAATTTTTTGGCCCAATGTGCATCACTTTACATTTACTTAAACTGAACTATGTTTTCTACTTAGGTGACTATCCACCACAAAGAGATCCTTCTGGAACTCTTCTTAATCGCTGAAGCATTTGGTATCATCTATAGTAGGGGTGTCAAACTCATGGCCCATGGGCTGGATGTGTCATGTGCTGGCCACACCCATCCCCAGTTTAGGGAAGGGGGGAAAAAGTCACTATATGTCACATGATCACAACATGACGCTGTGAGTTTGACATCTCTCATCTATAGATTCAACCTTATGGTTAAGGCACCTGGCTAGAAATTGGGAGGCTGTGAGTTCTAGCCCTACTTTACATACAAAGACAGCTAGCAGGCAATTGCAAATCATTTCTGAAAACTTATAAAGCAAACTGCAGGGATTAAGAGCCAAGACTGATACAAAGGCAGCAAAAAAAAAAAGGACAGCTTATTTTATACCCTAAATGAAACCTCTGAACAAATTAGAATGACAGTTCCAAAATAAATCTTTTATTTCTCTCCATTGAGAAAACTCATTTATTCCTGCTGTTTGCTTTTTTTCCTTTTTACCCAGTTACCAATCCATACAGTAAGAGGTACTTTTAATCTACAATTACTACAGTCAATATAGTCAAAAGTCTTTGGTGAGAAATTTTGTCAACAGCTTTTGGGAAATCTAAAAATATTGTATTGACAGAGTGACTCCCATCCACATGCCAGATAACCCTCTAAAAAGTGCTAGAAAACTGGTGAGACTAACATTTTCTTTGTGAGATTAATGCTGATTGTGAGAGTTGGTGAGAGTCAGATAAAAGACAGTTGAATAACTTGACAAGTCATAGCCCAATCCAGAAATATGGGCCATAGAAAGGAAACATTTCAAAGAAACGCTGTCTTATTTAGCTTGTTATAAATCTATCTGGGAACCTCTATAATTTTCAAAGTTATAATTTTATTCTGACTAGCATTAAATATGCCTCTCTATAATCCAGGCTGTTAAGGAGGCAGTGGGTGCCCACATCTCAAGGGGCCATTACTCAACCCAAGCAGTTGCCTAATTAGGTTAATGAAATGTCTGCAAGAAAATAAGCAAATTTAGAGAGCACCAAGGACCCTCACTTGAAAGGATCTGGAGGAATCCATGGTGGTACTGTGGTTAGAGTGCAGTACTGCAGGCTATTGCAGCTGCCTGCAATTTGGCAGTTCGAATCTCACCAGGCTCAAGGTTGACTCAGCCTTCTATCCTTCCGAGGTGGGTAAAAAAACCCAGATTGTTGTCAGTAATATGCTTACTCTGTAAACCGCTTAGAGAGGGCTGTAAAGCACTGTAAAGCAGTGTATAAATCTAAGTGCTATTGCTGTTGCAATCTGGACCCTTTTTACCGGTAGTTAGTTTAGGCTAAGATATGGCCAGTGCATTGATTGCATTGTTCGATGACCAACAATGGAAGTGGGATGGGATAGTATATCCATCCTCTCTCTTCTTGAATTCTCAGCAACTTTGATACTAGTAATCATTCTGGGAGTTGGGGAGAGGCATTGTGCTTTGTTGGTTCTTCTTCTTCCTTTGGGGCTAATTCCAGTCAGTATTAACAGAAAGGGAGATATCTAGTCCCTGCTTTGAGATGTTCCCCTAGAGCAGGATTAAGCCACCAGCTCATAATATCCTGGGTTTCCTTCCCCCCCCCCCCGAAAAGAAACATTGCTTATTTTATAGTTTTCTAGCACTGAGACTGATTTGAGAGACGCTTTTTCTTGGACTCATTTTTATCAGGGATTTATTCAAGACATGATATGAAACTGCTTTGGTTATCCTGGGGAATGATTTATACTAGAGACAGTAACATCTCTTAGCATTCTTTGGTACTATCAGCTATAGTATACTTCTCGAACACTTGGCGTCATTAAAACGGTGCTTCTGATCCTTCCTGTTGGATCATCTCCAGAAGATGGTGCTAGGATATGATTATTTGACATTGATCATAATGTCCCTTGGGGTTCAGTCTTGCCTTCTATACTTCTTTTTTGACAGTCATGTTAGCAATTGTGACATTATCTTCAAGACACTTAAAAATAGCCTGTTTTATTATCTTTTTCACCATCTTTCTGAGCATTAATAATAGTCTGACTGGATGAGCTGCTTTTTTTTTTTTGAATTTTTGAAGTGGTGGACCACATTTCCTCTTCTCTCTTCTTATCCTCTTTTCCCAATTCTCCAGGTCTCCACAAAGATAATTGACAGAATTATGATAGCTCCTCAGCGAATTACTTCAGTACAGTAGTCCCTCTGCTTATGAATTTAATCTGTTCCAAATACACATTTGTATGTCAAAAAATTTGTAAGTTGGTTGGTTTCCCATAGGAATGCATTGGAAATGGATTAATTCGTTCCAGAGCCTAGGAAAAAGACCCAAACACCCAGTTTTTTATGGAAATCTCTTTATTAAATGAATTTTAAAAGCATACAAATGGTACAGCAACATTTTTCTAAAATCTAGTTTGTATTAACACAAAACAACAAGCTGTGTCTCTTTTATAGCTCAAAGTTTCGAATATATGCTTTAAAAATTCAGAACAAAGTGAATTTAGAGCAGAAAATACTGGGAAACTCTGATTAAGCCTCTTAATTTGCATAATTGGAATTTCCCAGTGATCCTCTGCTCTAAATTCAGTTTGTTCTGAATTTTTAAAGCAGAGCACACTGCAAGCACCAAATTTAAAACAGAAACGGCTGCAGCAGCCTACCACACATGAGCCTGATGATGGTAAATCAGATTTTACCAAAATGTTGCTACAACTTTAAAAACACAACTATGAAGATGTGGGAAAATACCTGAACAAAGCATAATGCCATACATACATACATACATACATACATACATACATACATACGTAGCATGGGTGTAGTATAAATCCGCCTAGGCTTAGTAATAAATAGTGAGGCAGAATATAAGTTTGTTAAGTGAAGTTTATTCTTTTTAAATAAAACCCTCCCTGGAAAACCAAGAAAGAAGGAACTTCTCATATTCTCTTGCAACCCTTATTTTTTGCCTCTATCTTCCTGACCTCATTCATAAAATTTTGAGCTTAGCTCTGTAGACCACCTTGACAGTTAGCCCTTCCTTCCATTTCAATAAGTATCTTTTTAAAGTCTCAACTCCTCAATTGGGCTGCCTGTAGCATTCTGGGGACTTTCGTCCTTTCTTACAAACAAGACTTTTTATGGACTACAGACTAGAAGAAACTAGTAACCATCCTTTCCTTCATGCTCTCTTGCTCTCTCACCTTTGCTTCTAAGCAGAGCTGCAGCCTTCCCACCCCACCACCCCCATTTTTTTCCAGGAATTTGGCAAATCACAAGTTTTCCCCCCCTTTTCTCACTGGAAAGCTAGTTTTAATTCAACAATTCCATTGAACCAGAAACTAGAAGAATGTTACAATTGCTTCTGCTCCAGATATTCCATAGTACTAAAAAAACAGTGAGAAAAACTAGTGGACTTCCTCTTATTCTTAACCTCCATTTCATGATTTCATGCAGAGTGTCTACTATAAGCATTCTGTCTTTCTTGTACAAAGGAGATTGGTTCTGGGTTTCGAAAATGCCACTTCCATATTGCAATATCTCATTATTTTCTTGTAGTGTTTCACTGATACCAACATCTTGTTTAGCTACTAGAACTATCCAAGTCTTCAAGGATTATGATATCCTTCATTTTTATGAAACAAAAAGAAAACTCTTGAATGTCATTATATCTCAGTAACTAAAGAGCAATGTACTATTTTTATTGTCATATTTCTGTCTCGGAGCAGCAATAACAACTGACCAACCAAAGGGGAAATCAAGAATTAGAAATAGACCAAAGCATGGTAAGCCAGAAAATAATTTTATTAAATTCGAAGGAATGTTCACAGATGATCCCAAAAGCAGTCCAAGGGCACAGAAAGCAGATTTGATATACTTGGATAGCACTAAAGAATAATTAGAAACAACCTGAATCATGAACCGCATTTTCTGACCGTACTGAAGAACATAGAGTGAAAGTAAATCAAAGCTCCTTAAAAGTCAAGAAATTTAAGACTGTGAGAACGGTTTATCTTGCAAGACTTAGTTGCTCATTCCATCTTCTTTCCTGTATCTTAATTTGGCATTCTGAAGAAAGAGGGAAGGAGGAATCCAACAATTTCTCCTCATTCACATGTGAAAAGTGGCATACAAATCATAGGTGTGTTTTGGGACTGCTGTTGCCCAAGAACAATGCCCTATTTTGAAGCCCTTCCAAATTATAAATGACTGGATGGAGAGGGAAGCAGGAAGCTGAAGCCAAAATGCTATTTTGTTTACCTGATCCATTGTCATGAAAGTACTAATGTTTCTATATATTGTAAGCCGCCCTGAGTCTTTGGAGAAGGGCGGCATATAAATCCAATAAATAAATACATAAATAAATAAGTTCACACACACATAAATGGGACAGAATGCCCATAATTAGAGATGATGTAAATTACATGTTGACCATATTGTGTGCGTATTTCACACAGAAGTTCAACCAGGGGTCTCCTCCTGGAATTTTATGTATCTCAAATATCAATGCAATATAAAATAAACTCAGCTTTCTCCAATTATATTGAATGCAGAGTGGCCATAAGGAAAGGTAACTGGTTTCCTGGGTAATGATGGTGGACATCTATGCATTCATCTAATACACATGAATTCTCCTGTGCTAATATTTTTTCTATATTTCTTTTAAATAATGATTTTGACACTTCCAAAACTGAAGTAACTGACAACTGAATATGTTATGGCGGGGAGCATGATTAATTCTAAACTTGCAGAATCATGGTTGTGTAGGCACAATCCTGTAGATGTGAATGAAAGGATAATAAAAGAATCACAATTGTATAACCTGTTGTTTAATATAGTGTGTGAATCTGGTCTGCATTTATGTTTTTCAAAGTATGGAAAACTGAGGTAATCCATTCATGTTGCTAAACATAACTCTAATAACTGCTTTATTAACTGCTGTTCTTTAATTGTAACTCACTTTTTATTTCTTCTATCTGGCTATTAAAAATAATTTTTGACATGTTAAAAATTTGACTTTGCTTTTGTTATTAGAAAGCTATCATTCTCATCTTCTTTTGCTAATTTTAATTCTTCCCCTTTAATTATCCCTGAATACAATTCTATTTTTCATTTAAAATGACTAAATGTAATTTCTAATATTGCTCATCAGCCAGAAATGTCAGTGACTTCATGCTATGTTTAAGTAATCTTACTGGCATCTAATAATTATAAGAACCATTAAATGAAACATATTTCCTGATGTTAAAATTTAAACTGTGACTGGCTTTTCCAATTTCAAATATTTCTTGAAATAGTATAAATTTAACTTTTATATTTTTGAAGTATCTTTCTAAGAAATGCAAATTTAATTTAATGATATTGTTCAAAATTGATAGAGTAATGACGTATTTGTGTAGCATGTTAATACATCATTTATATATCTCCTAAAAGGCACATGATAATTTTAATTTTATGGAATTTAGTCATAACTGATGTTTAAAAATATATACAAATTTTACAGGTAATGAAAAAAATGTGTTATTTCATTACAGCAACTGCACAGTTCTATCCAGAAATTAATGGTAGAATTTACAGTTTTGCAGTGGGGAAAAAATTATGTATAAAATTACACATAGTGTAACATAGTGTACTTTCTCTATTTTTTTTCTATTGTTCTAAGCCAAGCCACTTATAGACTAGTTCTCAAAAGTTTATGAAAAGAATCATATTTCTGAGGAATTACGTAAGAACTGAAATTTCATTACAAAAAGAAGTGAGCCTGTTGCAAAAGCATAGGCTGTTATATATTTTTCTTTAATTATTTTTCTTCATAAGACTACAAAATATTTGTATTTGTAATTTTGTGCAATTAGATGTCTAAATATAATATTAATTTGGACTTTCAGAAATCAACAGTTTTTTAAAATAATCAAGCTTCATTAGAGACTGGCTGATTTACCACAGATGCTGAAGCAAGATTTGGAAAACCAAAAATTTATCTTCCCATAGAAAGCATCTGTTGATACTTTTTTTTAAACATAGGTTGCTGTTACATTTCTTGCATTGTATGTTCTAGATTTGTTAATATGAATACAGGGACCATACACCATTATTATAAAAAAAACAATCCTGTTAGGAACACCTTCAGTAGTGACCCTGCTGACCAAAATAAGCATTTCTTTGAACCATCGAGCAGACGATGCAATATTTTTGAGCAGAGACACTAACCTGACTCAACAGCAGACTAAGGCTTACAGAGTCCTTGATGCTATCTGAGCTTGGATGCATGCTTACAGATGTTTCATTAACTGACTAGGTAACATCATCAATGCTACTACATGGGGTTTACCCTCCAAAACTACATTGGATTTGCCCTCCAAAACATCTTAAGTTTCAAAAGACTCAAAAGATTCAGTTATCCAAGAAAACAGGAGTCATCTAGAACGTACAGTGCAAGAAATGTAACAGCAACCTATGAAGGACAGAGAAGCAAAAGACTAGTAGATCACATCTATGAACACAAACGGAAGTCAGTAGTCACAGTGAAAACACTGTAATCTCACATCAATAGATCCACTGAACTATAGTTTCAACTGGGAAACTAGGAGTATTTTAGATCAAGCTAAATCCCAAACCACTGGGAAATTCCTAGAAGCTTTGAATTCAGATAAATCAACCATTGCTAGACACATAAACCACATTTATACATCATTAAAAAAAAAAAACAAAGTTAAGAAGGAAACAAAAAGATCAGAACACATCCTCTGCAGTAATCAACACCCAGATAAGCAGTGATTGACCAGACAAACAATCAAGATGAAAACAATACGCTAATCAAGAAACTACCATGATAAAACCTTACTCCCACAACACTGGCAGGACAAGCTACCAGATGTGGTATTCAGCCAGTTCCAACAGGTTCCGGAGAACTGGTAGCAATAATTTTGAGAACCGACAAATACCACCTTTGATTGGCTGACACCAGCAAATACCACCTCTGATTGGCTGACAGCATAGCCACATCCACTAAGCCATGCCACAAAACCAGTAGTAAAAATATTTGAATCCCAACACTGCAAGCTACTATATGTAAACAAAGAACAAACCCCACATTCACTAGCACTGATGTTTACCTAATCAAATAGTGAAATATGTGCAAGCACAAAACTAAGTTCAGAGAGCACCAAGGACTCCACCATTCAACCATAAGCTACGTATATTCTTTTCTACTGTGACAGTTCTTTATTTCAGAAAACTGTCATTTAGATTTATTTAATTTAATCATTTATTTTCTTGGTCTTATTGAAGTTTCCTTTGTAAAGCAAACTTATAAATTTATTTAATCTTTATGAATATCTTTCAGATTTGCCACTTGTTCATGTCTATCCTTTCTCTTTCTCCAAGAAAATGATCTTTGTAGGATCTCTGTGAAGGAATACAATTTGACTAATAGCAGAGAAATAGATTTCGGTGGATTAAAGCTAAATTCTGTTAATTTTTTGAAAAAGTAAATTGGACTTTGTTGCTGTTTTTGAAAATAATAGCATTGTATTTGCCTCATTAGGTGGCAGTACCTGGCTCTGTCTGATCTCAGAAGAGAAGAAACGTCAGGGTTGCTTAGTACTCGGATGGGAGATTACTAGGAAATACCAGGATCATAGGTTAGATTAGAAAGGATCAAAAAGGATCCTGCCAAAGAGCAATGGCAAAGCATGTCTCTACTTTTGCCAAGAAAAACTTCATGGTTCATGAAGTCCTCATGAAGTCCAAACATGACTTTAAGGAGAATTATCTTCTTCTAGATTGTCCTGGCAAAAAAATTTATGCTTCTCTAATGATAAGCCTGAACAAGATTTTTGTAGTCAGACTAGTTCCTACAACTAAAAATAAAAATGTACACAATAAACACACATTGTTTAAAAATGCAATGAAGATTTCATTAAGCCTTTTTAGGGATTAAGCCATCAGTTAGAGATTTGGTACTGAATACAGAATAGCTGTTGGTCCTGATACTTTTCAACACTTGTACACTAAGAAGGGTATCCTGCCAGCTTTTTCAGTCTATTAATTCCTGGATCAACATCACAAAGAATGTCAGAGCAAAGTTCCTGTGAGACATAGATGTCAGGATCAAAAGTCAGATACATTTTCAAAACAGCAGGGAACATTTCTTGTTAGATCCTAATCGTATCAATTACTGTAGCATCTATCATGAACCAGGTTCTGTATTTTCTTTTATGTTTCTATTAATTTGCAGGCATATTGGAAAGGCATTATCAGGTTTGAGGGAAAATAGTAAATGGTGCTGACCTTGATTTTCTTTTTTGCTAGTTTTTCAGAGTATTTAACCATCAGCCAAATCATGTTACATTCTGAAATAATGCCTGCCAATTGTCCATATTAATTGCCATTACTTATTCAGTGCAAATTAAATCTTTCATGCTGCTAATGAGAAAATATTTCCACGCACATTCAATTTGGATTCAGTCGGTCAAAATCTGAATTATTTGTAAGTGCCCTTAAAATTGCAACCATTTTATTAATGCATAGAAGTGGTTAATAGAAACATGCTGCTTATATTTAATGATTTTAACGTATATCTGCCTAATTATATGTAAGAGGAAAGAAGTCATGCAAATTGTCAAGCAATCCTTGGAATCAGTCCATAGAAAAAAGGAGAAAGCACAAGTATATACATGCATGCATATATGCATAAATATTAGAAGGATATCAATTATTTCAGCAATATCCAGTCCCCTAAATTATAAGGCTGTTGTAATATATGGGACTGAATAAAGTTTACTAACATATTTCATACACAGAGTAGAATTGTTTTAATTGGCAATTGCTTTGTTTTTAACCAAGTGCATCTTGCAACTTGTAAATACTTTAATGTTCAAATTCAACTTAAAGGTTTTTAAATTCTTCAATTATTTTTCTTTCACCCACACCCCAAGTATTTATTCTGTGAAATGAAGAGACAATTCTCTTGCTTAGGTAATTCAGATTGCATAAATACAGTGGTGATTAAAGTTTGTGAATCATTTTGAATATGTCTGCATATATATATATATATAACCTATAATGTGATCTGTGTTCCATATTAAGTCCTAAAATTAGAACTCAGTTAATCAAATGAGTCAAAAGCAGTATACTTATTCATTTATTTATTTAATAAAATGATCCAAAGGAATAATAGACATGTTCATAGTAATGGATTTACCTCACAAGTCCATCTATCCCTGGGGTTCCCAGTCCTTCTGACATAACCTCCCGACTCGACTACTGCAATGCACTCTACATGGGGCTGCCCTTGGGGACCATCCAGAGGCTTCAACTGGTGCAGAATGCGGCTGCGCGAGTTGTATTGGGGGCTTCCCGATACTCCC
>JANHFR010005146.1:9086-20429 GCA_032468015.1 Mimophis mahfalensis | reverse complement strand
ATCTTATGGTCCGGAAAATAGGGTATTATGTGCTAAGACATCACATCAGGTGTTACCTCCTTGGTCCTCATAAGGATGTGCACATATTGGTGATTGATTGCAATGACTCCATTCTCATTTTTCTATCTTCTTCTGTAATTACATCATAAATAAATAAATAGTTCCTGTGTGCTGCTCTCCTGTAATTTTAAAGATAAAAATACGGAAGTAGAACACTAGTTCAAATTAGTGGCCTATTCAGCCAATTTTCTATTGAGGCCACCAAAACGGGAAAAAGACATAATTATTCTATTTAGAAACCAAGTTCTTTTTCTTATTTTCTTGTTTTTATTTAGAATCAACAGTTCTGGTTATGTCATAGGTTAAGGAAACAGACAGTCAGTTTTGCAGCTACAAGTGCTTTATCCTTATTCTTAGGCCACAACAAGTAGTGATTTCACAAAACTTGAACAGATTGTGCTTTGGCTACCTCAGCCAAGTTTCTCTAAAATTTGGCATCAATGTAATTGAAGTATTCAGCAAATCTCTCACAAATCTGTCAAAGTAATCACCAGTTCATGTATTAGAAAGTTCTGAAACACATGGTTAAATTAGTTGTAATATAAATAAGCCTTCTCTGCTATCATAAGTATAATCATATTCTGTACTGTGTAGTCACATTTGCAGCAGCTTTTCTGCTATTACAACTCTATTCATCAGCAATGTTTCAATGTCCATAATTCCACTAGGATGTTTATTTATTTTTTTTAAAGTATGTTAAATGAACCTAGAAGACTCAATAGCGATAGCCCATGTAACTTAATTCTCTTTTGAAGTTAACCAGAGAACATAATAAGGTTGTGTTCCAGACATTCTGATTTGCCTGTTTTCTCCTAAGATTAATATAATTATGCTAATGTAACCTGGAGTTTGAATGGAGAATAAGGAACATACTTTTACATTAGAAGAAAACTTCATTTTTGGATCAGAGTACAAAACTATTTAAAAACAGTTCATTCATATTTGAATGAGACAGAATTTAAACACATGGCTTTTATAGACAACTGAATTTACTTTTTCTTTTACTACTGCATCTATTTAAAATAAACAATTTTTTAAAATCATGATAAATATAAATAAAATTTAGTGGTTTGACAATTACTCGTGAAAATGATAGAAATACCAAAATATAAAAATGTAATAATTGCAATAATGAAAACTAAATAAAACAACATAAGATAAAATATGAAATAAACAGATTAAACCAATTTAACATAAATTTAAAGATGGCAACAGCAATGCAAAGTCTAAGAAGACTGATCCTCATTGAGGGATTTGATTGACTGATTGATGGAAATGTTCAAAAATGCAGAAATGTTATGAACAGCATGTGAAATAAAGAAGGCTTATGTAATATAGACATAATTAGATTAGAAACCAATGAAGAAAACATGGACTGTTGATGCCAGATATGAGGAAGCCCTGGACAAAAACCTTTCTAGAGGTTTCCTCATTTGTTTCTTTGCTTGGATATCCCTGACTGTCCTCTTCTTCCTGGCAAGACACTTGGGTCCCACATTCTTCCTTCGATGCTCTTCTGTCAGCTCACTTTCTCTTCTGCTATACCTGCTGCTGATGGATGCTCCAGGCACCTCATGTTCTTCTTCCTAAAATGCTTTATAAGCTTGAGGGCATCCTGTAAATATGGAGACATTAAGAAGGCTGAGGGGAGTCAAGTCAATGGTTTTATATTAAGCCACTCTGGTATTGTTACTTAATAAACTTAACAAAAAAACAAAAACAGCAATTTTCGAAGTTATTCGTTCACTTTTGAATTTATAATCAAGAAGGAACTTATTTATTGGTAAATTGTATGCAATTGCTCAGACTGTAGATGAGGATTGTTAATTTATGTGCAGTTAAATACAAACCCTCTTTCACGTTGTGTATGTTTAGTCAGAGATCTTATATTTTAAGGGAATTCAGGATTTATATAAAAGAAAGGACAAAGCATTAGTTCAGCTTAAGCACTATCATTCTCCTCTGTTTTTGTATTACTATGTCTATTTCCACTTCTCTGAACCTGAGTAGGAAATTGTTTTGGCAGTAATACAGGAAATAAGAAACCGTTAGTGTAAAACCTACTGTGAAGTTTAACAGAACTTTAACTATTTCCTAGTGGTGGAAGAACTAATGCTGCCTTAGTGCTGGAAAAACTTATCACTATTTTCTTTTCCAGTTGGCAGCTGCACTGGAAATGGAGTAGTCTGTAGAGATTGTCCATTGCATTCTTGTATTTTCAAACAAAGAATAAGTCATAGCACTAATGTTCTTCTAATCTAATTTGTTATAGAAGTGTGAGACAGCAGATGCAAGACATATAACGAGAGTGTGGTTCCAAAGTGTAAATATTCTGTAATGCTAATCAGATTTTATTTATTAAATCTGTGCAAAGCCTAGTCATTATCATCTCATGACAGGTTACTTTAATAGTTAAAACATCTGTGATACTGTTGAATGTATTCACTCTGTATGAATAAAAAATGTTTTTACTGTTATGTGCATTTAAAATGGCCAACCAGGCCTTGGTCACACCACACACACACACACACACACACACACACAAACTGGAGACAGCCTGTCTGCTACCAGGCAGATCTCAACCGTCCTGAAAGCTCATGTGATGTGTCAGTTATCATTAGTATGAAAAGGAATAAATACCCGAGGCTCCACTCCTAGCCTTGTGGCAGCAGTAGTATGCTAGTGTGTTGGTGCTCTCAGCTCCAACCTTTACTTTCTGTTTCACCTCTGTATGCCTGACTATCTCAATGTATATAGCTTGTAAATAAACCTGCCTTCTTCTGAACCTTTGAGTGCCTTGACCTCCTGATTCCGTCTCTGCTATGGTCCATCGACCTACAACAAGTTGCAAGGTTTCCCGCAGCAGAGTAAAGACTGCTCTGCAAATATTTAACACATACTAATGTAATAGTAAAATATTCACAATAAACAAACTCCTACAATGATATTAGAATAAAATAAATAAGTGATGACTAACTAATACTGTAATCCCAGAACCATAGACAGATAACCTGATAATCACCACCAAAATCACAATTCATGGATGTTATATTTTTCTTATATTTGCCCATATATGTACAATTTCTTGTTTCCACTGTTCTGTGGGCCTCCTCTGGATTTCTTCCAGAAAAAGAAGAAAAGAGTAGTAAAGTGTCAAAAAAGAAAGAAGGTTCACTTCCAGACTGAAAGAAGGTTGAATGTGGGTATGAATAGAGAAGCTGATCAATGTAATAACCTCCTTAATCTAGGTGTCCACTAGAGCTGCTTTGGAGATGACTTCATTTACTTGTTTGCCAGTGTCATTAAAATGGCCACCCATAAGCCTATTTTACCTTGTGTTAATGAAATATTACAGTTTGTACTAACACAGTTAGGTCTATAATTCAGATTTCATCGCTCTGAATACTGGCTAGGCTGGCTATAGCACTGCTCCAAATATGTACATATGTAGGGGATGGCAATATTATGAGTGATCCTGCCTCTGCAAAAGCATTTTTCTGTGGCCTATCTCTATAGCAAAACATATATCTCCTGTATTCCACCCTGCTTCTAGCCAATTTATAACTTTACTAATGTAAAGAATTGGCAGCAAACCTCAAATTGGATACAATTGAGTCCTGTATAGAAGAGTCCAAACTCCTGCTACTAGAATTCTACATTTTATGAAAACTTCAGAGAAATCAAACCATTGCAGGCTCAGAAAAGGACAGTAGAAACAATCGTATCATAAAGCAAGCATGCCACTTCTTTGTATTGAACTGGCTTAATGTGATGTCTGAACATGACCAAAAGCTAAATTGGTCCCCACTGAAATATGTACAATTTCTCATTCAGTGGAAGTAAATTGCTGACAGCATTTTTAAATAATGTCTCCTTTGTACAGTATATGTGAGGATTAATATACAAGAGATACAAAACTACAACATTTTAAGCCTTTTACTACCATTTGATGGTTTTCCAGAGTTTTGCAGCCTTGCCCTATTATGTTTATTCTAAAATGACATTTTTAACATTATTAAGATATTGCAGTATCAAGAACATACCATTTCTGCAAAGGTAAAGATAATTTGACTGACCCTATTACCCTCAGTTGATTCTACTGTTCTACTTCTTTGTTTTCCTTCTCTGCTACTTGGATGTTAGAACGACTATGTTGGCCGCTTCAGTGGCAGTAAGGGACAGATATATATACTACGCAAGCTATATATAAAATAAATAAGTTGATATATAAAATAATAGGTGATGTGTCTTTGGAGTTGTTCTTTCACAGATCTGATAAATGAAAGAAATAGTGTGCAGGAGAGCCTTCCTGTAATGATACAACAAAACATTACTATATTGTTAGACATGCATTTATAATATTGTAGATTTTATATTTCATATTTTGTATTTTTATCTCATTTTTTCTTTAAATGTGATATAAATGGGCCATACGATAGATAATAATAATTGTTATATTGTACATGTCAGTATTAAGAAAAAAATTATTGCCAATGTTTAATCAATAATTATATGATTGTTTACTACATGTATGGACTTGTGCCTGAATGATGGCTTACAGATATTTAAAGAAATACAACAAAAACAATCCCAGTACTGTTTTTCTGTTAAGAATAAATTTAATAAATTACTGATGTAGTGAAAATTATTCACACTTATCGGTGACAATTCTGGAATCTATGGTTCCAGAATTTCAGAAAAATATTTCTGTATCATACCAATATAGGAAATAATACTAATTCCTCTGGGTAAAGAACAAATATAAGGTATAAGCTAGTAACAATACAGGATGATTTTTATGCATGGTGAGTATTTCATGTGCTATATGGCTAATAAAATCTGTATAGAAAGACTGCTTTTTGTTGTCATTCTAAATAGTATGCCATGATTTTTAAATATTGAATATGTATTATTTTTATATGAAAACTGTTTCTCTAAAAAGGTGTATGAAAATGGCAAAGACACTGGAGAGACACTTGTTTATATCAGTAGAAAAGAAATGGAAAGCAATTATGAAGACCAGCCTGGTGTTATACTGGAGAAGGTAGGATATCTATTTCTAACTATAAGCAATTTTTAATGTATGATATATTTTATAGTATCCAGCTGTATCCTTATTTGTATAGTTATTCTTTGCATAAGTATGTTATCTGATTCAAATTCTTGTATTCTCTGCATTTGGTTATACCAGCTCACCAATATTAATTTAATAACTGATATTATTTGAGCCATACACAATATACTGCAAACATCTTGCCTCCATTGCAAGCAGCTTGTGCAGTTCTTTGTGGATAAAATCATTTGAATTTGTGTTGGGCTTAAGGCCATTTGGGGCAATGCCATCTCTGAGGTATCCAACCTACCATCTAATAACATCTGTCTGAGTCAGTTTCATTTCCTCTTGCTGAAAAAAGAAATGTATCAAATTCTTGTATTTGTTCATCTCATATTCTACCTACTAGATTTCTTACCTGCTTGACTTACAATGCTTCCAGGGACACTTTAAGTCCATCTAGAGTGGACTTAAGATATATTTTACAAAAATCTTTTTGGTTTAGAATTTTTAATGCTACTGGAGTTTTAATAGTTAGATTGACTTTTAAGTGCTTCTGTTTGGAGAGTATCTAAAGCCGTAATATTGGACTGAATTGCATATACATTTTAAATAGCTACCTGAATGAATCTGATATCATTATTCTTATTCTCCAGATGATTCATTGCTTTGAAGGAATTTCCTCATTATAGTGATAGCTTGATCCTATTCAGGCTGTTTAGCTATCACAACATAACATAAGATAAATATTTTTAATTTATTTATTGTATAATAGAATGCTATGGTTTAATTTATATACAGCCATCCCACGACCTACGAATTTAATCCGTTCCGAATGCATTTTTGGAATTCGAAAAATTCGGGAGTCGAAAAAGTGGCTTCCCATTGAAATGCATTTGGAACGGATTAATTTGTTCTGGAGCCGGAAAAAGACCCAGACACCCAGTTTTTTGTGGAAACCTCTTTATGAGGTGCACTTTAAAGGCATGCAAAGTGCACCTCAAAATTAGGTTTTCACACACACACACACACACACACACAAAATTAAAAAAGATCTTTTTCAGCCATTCGGGAGCGGGTTGTAAGTCGAGGAAACCGCGGCTGTCATTTGGAAGTTGGGGAAGCTGCAGCTAAAAGTGCTGGCAGTTTCCCTGTTCGTATCTCGAAAAGTTCGTATGTCGGGGTGTTCACAGGTTGAGGGATGACTGAATACAAACTTTAAATTCAAATGATTGCTTAGGGTCACTGGCTGACATTAAGAAGTTAATTTATCTCAAATGCTTGTTGGGAAGATAACAGGTTGTTTTTGCTTTTGAATGAGTAATAACCAATTCCTGCAAGTAAAGCTGGTTGTCCTGTGGGAATTTTCTCTATTCCCACTCCTTCACCTGTACTCTCCTCAAAACAAGCTTAGTGGGGCTGTAGTTGATGCAGGATTAACTCTACTTTGTTTCACTGATAAAATTGGTTTTATTTGCAAGTGTTTTTATTGAATAACATAATAAATGATGTCTATGGCTGATATGCACAATTCAGGTTTTCACAGCATGTCACAATCATTACCCTATGGTCAGATATACCCCCTTTATGTCATTTGGAAAAATGGTGGAGATAGATCTCTTCAGGACACATTGGATAAGATGTTCTTAATGGTAGCAGTAAGTTGGCTGTAGTTGTTTTTTAATTAACAGTGCTTAATGGTTTAACTGATTTTAACTTTATTTATAGAAAGCCACTTAAATGTGTTAGAGGTTAACAAATTAATGTAAATACATACTTTGTTAAATTGTAGATAGTTTAGAGTGATCGATCTGGAATCATAGTATTAGTGTCTAGAATGATATTAGAATAAAAAAAATCCTGATAATACTGTCTGCCAAATTTTCCTTTATTGACATGCTGCATAAAATGTAAAGCAAGAGATGTATAATTACACTGAGACATTGCCTGTCATTTTACATAAGAAATATAACTGTAGTTAATGCTACCAACGTACTTCCAAGAAATGAAACAGTACTAGATGGCAATTCATGTATTTATTGTACTTATTATGTTTGAAATATAGTGTCGTGTTCCTTCAAAAGAATCAAGGGTACATAGAAAATAGTTTTCTTCCAAATCCAATGTTTTATCCACTATGGAGTTCACTTGGAATAGATTAGAGTATTATGCTCCTATCCAAATCAGCAGTGGAATGAATGCCTTTATTAAAGGAGTTATCATTAAGATTTTTTATACCAAATCAAAAACACCAACCTCTTCTTCAAAATAATCTGAAAATTAAGTATAAAAGTTGTACTTACATGAAAAAAAACCCCTGTTTTGTATTTTTTGCTGTTGTATCATTTATATCAACACCTATATAATTTCGGTAGATATGTATGAGCCTTTGTTTTCTGACAAAATAAATAGTTTATTTTTAAAATTTGCAGAAAAATCTGCAGAACACATAATACAGCAGACAGAATTTGTAAAAATAATTCCTGGATCTTCAATTCCCACAATTCTGTGAGTTAGATTAAGCTAAAAGACAATTTCTCACCCAGAATTAGCCTATTAGCTTTCAGAATATGCTAATGGAAGTAATATCACTAATTTGCTTTGAATATTGTATTTCCATAACTGCTATGGACATCTCTGATTACTGAAAGATTTCATTTTGCATTAATGCAATTAGAACTACTGGTAATATTACTGCATTGCTTTTTGTCATGTTTATGTTTCTGTAATACTGGGGTACCATCTCTGCTGTAAATACTGTCACAATAAGGTCATGGATATGAGGCCTTTGCGATGTGCTCAGTTGCAGAAGGTGGCAAAGGAGAAGAATTAATCTGTTAGAGCCTGGTAAGCAGAGAAGGGTGACAAATAGGAGGACAGAGTAGGACAAAGTGACTCTGTTTAGTGCTATTATTGCAATGCCATGCAATGGCAAATTGACCCCAGTATAGGCACTCTAGTAACATGACGGATCTTTATTAACAATTCTGTAAGAAGGAAATGAAATTTTGAACAGCTATACCAACTAAAATTAGAGCTGTAAACCGCATCATAAATAAATCCTTATGTTTTGATGTTCAATTGAATTATCTTGCTTAGTCCTGTTTCCTTTGGGTCGCAGTGCAGGGTTTGAATGGTTTCTGTCACGTCTCAGTAATATTTCCTTAAGAGTCCTGAAATTGTTAAATGAGTCCTGCTTTATTCTTGTTCATACATTGATCATCTAACGCCTGGCAGGAGAGTGCAGGAAAGCAGTCCTTGTCAAACCTCAACAAGCTCAGTTAAAAACACTAACAAAATGTAGCTCCAAATGTGGACTGGGAAAACATAACCTTTATCCAGAGCTGTTACTGTTAGTAGATGCTAACTGTTCTGTAGAACTGTCACATCTGCTTTCAGTCTGTGTGCCAAAGAGGTCAGAGCTCAACCATAATCCTGTTGCACCCCCTGCTGGTTAAAAGCCTGTGCTCATTTTGTTACTTTACACTGAGATAAACATTGCAGGGATTTCACACTTCTTTTAACATTCTATAGGAATTTAATTATCGTTTGGATGTTGCTGGTTACAGAATACAAACAATTTAATACAGATGTTTTTCATTTTGTGTTTTATCTTCCATGGCCAGGTACGGCACATGATTCATCAGAGGCTCCAGCTTTCAGCAGATTTCAAACCATCAGGCCTTAGTCATTTTCCTACGCATCTTTTCGATGAGGCTGGGCAAGAAATTAAAAACCCTCTTTTACTGCAGAATGAGCAAAAAATTTGGGTTTCTTATGGCGAAGATTACAGGTAGGCGCATGGAGTTTAGCATTATGACTGTCAGCAATGTTGGTGTTATCAAATCGCTATAAAAGGAAGTTGAATAGCTCCCAAGCCAAAAAAAACAACAACAAAACAAAACAAAAAAACCCACCCCTTTTATTTTATTGTAAATTTTTGTTTTAGGGAGTCTTGTTTGAGGAATATGACATCTCTGTCTCTGACTTACTATCTTAATGCCTTGTCATCGTTCTTGATGTCTGCCTGTCAGCACAGCAAGAGGGATTTTTTCATGTCTGAATAGTCACCTTAATGATAGCAGATGGAAACACCACAGGGGGCCAAGCCCATCACCCTGTCATTGTCACCGGATGCCCTGACCTGTTTCCACTCCTCTGTTTTTTTCTTCCCTTTGGTCCCTTTTTAAAGGAGAAATGGATGGTAATTGAAAAGGAACTTAAGCAAGATTTATGAAGCTGTAGACAACACAATTCCCTGTTATCGCTCTATGTTTTCAAAAATAAAGTCTTAACCTTTTAAGCACCAGTGAGAGAAGAAAGAAAAATAAATTGGTAAAACTCGTGAAGTCTGGACGACTGAATCTAAAAACAGAAGAGAGCTAGTTTGTTCAATAGTTTGCTTATAATATTTCAAGAAAGGTGGTTATGTTCATTATAAAGTAATTAATGAAATCATTACTGTTTCTTCGGATGATAATACATGCACTTCAGAATCACACCTATTCCAGCCTGGTTTGACTGAGATAAATTATTGAATAAAGTCTGCAGAGATATCAAGGAAACTTTCTTGTTTATGTTAGTGTAATGAGTGTATTCATAAAATACTTTTTGGGCAGTAAATATGGAAAATGTTTATAATTCTTATATGATAGCCATAATGATTACTTTATATTTTTGTAAAAATATTTAATCAATTTATATGCAGATTCCTATCTTTTGGATATTTCTGGTCACAGAATACAACCTACATTTCCTAATTTATATATAGATTGCCATTATATATAGATTATATATAAACTGCCAATTAATATAAAATCCCATCAGTATGCTTTCATTAAACTTTCTGTTTTGCTAGTGTTATAAACATTTTTATAAGATACTTTTTCAGCTATAATTATGGAACATTCTAATAGTTCTTATATGATAGTAAAATTATTACTTTATATGTATGTAAAATTATGAAATCAATAAATATAAATTCCCATATATTTTGCCATTTACTATAAAAAAATACGTCTGTATGCTTTCATAAAAGTGTAATTTTCTAGAAGTGTTTTTTATGCTTCTTTATTTCTAAATATTTTATTTGTAAATAAAAACAATTATAGGCAGTTATAGAAATATTATGTTGCCTCATATAAGTGTTTTCCTTCATTTGTAAAAAAGAATAATCAATGTGCAGTTCTCTATGTTTTTACTCAATTTTAAGTTCCACTATGTTCAATGAGTCAGGTGATGGAATACAACAATTTAGTACACAAGTGCTGTAGAATTATATTTATGACCAAAATGAAAATGAACTACTATAATATACATAACAATTAAAATAAAATGTTAAAAATCTAATAGTAGGTACATAAATATTCTATGTCTCCTTCCCATTTTATCTTATTTCAAAATAGAAATCCAATTAACTAAATACTTTAAATGTAATAATTTTATAAATAAACATCTCTCCCTGTAATACACCAACAAAATTTATCTTCTATAGAAACCAGGCTTGTTTTGCTTTTGATAATGGCCTTGTTATGGAACAAGACCGATGTTATGATTGGATTCTTGCTGCATCCCTTGAGTGTGATTGCTCATAAAATGAGAATAGTTCTCAAAGAATGTGTCTTACATAATTATTTTGAAAAGGGCTATGCTAAAAAAAGAAACTGTCATTTATTCTCAAACTTAATTATATAGTTATTGTAATGAATCATGAAGATGAAAGAGAAATAAAGTCTGGGCCACCAGAGTTGCCAAAATAAAAATTTTGTGGTAAATTTATGAAAATTGAAAGTTTCTGATTTTCGGCCTATAGATATCAATTGTTCACACACTGATCTTTTGTGGTATTCATGAAATGGCCACCTATTGAAGAAATTAGCATTTGAAAAAATCAATATGAAGTGCAGGCTATGTTTCTAAAATGCTGGTTTCTTCATTTCTAAAAAGTTTTCAGTTTAAAAACTGTATATATGTAGTTATATACATCATCTTTGTGTTGACACTGTTTCTCCATGGGACTATTTATTTCTTTTAAAGAACAGCATACCTATTTAGCAATATTCTTTCCAAGCAAATAATTTTCTGAATGGCAATGCCTGCAGTTTAAATGATAGCATGTAGTAGACTTTATTCACTCAAATGAACTTCAAAGCACTTTCCTGAAGCTGCTTCATAATTTGACCTCAAATACAATATTTAACTATGATTGCTGCTCTATTAATAATTAATTA